>CAUYLG010011178.1:0-99519 GCA_963573385.1 Cacajao melanocephalus | reverse complement strand
AAAAAAAAAAAAAAAAAAAGAAGAAGAAAAGAGTAAGTATGGAATCACAGCTGCTTGTGGGTTAGAGAGTGGGAGAGGTAGTGTTTCCAGTCTGTGCTCACCGGGTAAGTTTCTCCAGCATAAGTTCTGAAATGTAAGTTTGTCCCAGAGATACCTGTTGTTTGAACGGCTCATATGTCTGGACCTGTCACTGTGACTGAACAAGTCAGTTTATGTTTCTAGGTTGGTTAATACCTCTTTTTGTCCTCTCTGGGATACAATCAAATTGCGGCAGAGACAATAACTGTGTCTTTTTTCCTTTCAATGAACGTCAGTGATTAAGTTTGCAGAGATGGGATGTGAGAAGAAGTAATGTGGGGTCACTTGTTTGTATTTTTAAAAATGAAATTCCCAGCCCTTCACTTTCCCCCATCCCTATTAGCTGGGATGTAGCAAAAACTGGGGTTACTAATATGAACACAAAGATTGAAATCATTATGTTGAGAAATGGCAGAGAAATTCCACCATCCGGAACAGTCAGAGATGGCCCTAGGAGAGTAATATACTTCTACCTTATTTAACTCATTGGAATTTCAGGTTGCTTCGTTTGAGAAGCTAAAAATTCTTAGCTTGAACTTGACCTAATAGATTCACTCCAGGGTGGTCACTAGTCCTGCTTATTCCTCTCTCCAGGCCGTAAGACACTTTGGTAGCACCCTATACTTCCTTGAAGCTCACCCAAGTCTTTGTACAAAAATATACCAACATGTACAAAGCTCAGCAACCGAGGATGCTGATACCTTAGCAACTTTCTGCTCATGTCTCCATGTTGTACCTAGAGAAGATCAGTAGGTAGTTCTGTTGTCAAGACATGAATGTATGTGTCTTTGGAGTTCTGTTCAAGTCCTTGTTCTGGTATTTTTTGATTGCTTTGCATAAATCGATTACACTTTCTGAGTAATTGCATTTCTGCTTTGCATAAATCAATTACAATTTCTACATTTATAAAGTTGAAATAATAGCTATCTTTAAATTCCATGAAGATATTAAATTATATAAAATTAATAATAACTATCTAAAGTCGATGGAGATGCTAAAAGAGATGATTACAAATGGTACATATGAAGTAGTTAAGTTATGCTTAACAATGTTTATCACTGAATACTAAGTTGACATTGATAATCATATTAGAAAACAGCCTATAATCCTCTTATTGTTATTGTTAATGATGATAAATTGGTAAAGATCAGATCATGGAGTGGAAAGAACACCATCTTTTCCATCTAGAATATGTTGCCCTTGTGATGTTGTTACTATACCTAAATCGAGTTGTTTAGCTGTTACTTGTATATGAAGATCAGGAACTCTCTATGCACATTAGAAAAATACATTTTGACTCATAGTACAGGGTAATAGCAGCATTAGAAAAGGTAAATATCACCTTAAAAATGTAGTATAAAGAGAGAAAAATAACTGAAGGGACCCTGGAAACAGAATCCTAAGGAATAACATTTAAGAAATGGTAAAGAAAAATTCTGACAAAAGATATTGGAGATGGAGATATAATCATATGACAGAGGAAGAAATAGAAAAGTCTCATGCTGTAGAAACAAAGAAAGAGAGAAAGGAAAATAAATGGATTGGAAAAACAAGTAAAGCAGTTGCCCTATGACCTATTCATTCCTTTCATCAGGAAGTCAGTTTCCAAGAAAGAAAAGGGGACAGATTGGCAGGTGTCCTGGTATAATCTCTTTGCCAGGAAAAGAACTTATCTCTGAAATATTCTAAGCAGGATGTTCCTGGCTAAGAAATACCTACAAGAAATCAGATCCAAAATTTATAGGAAACAGCTCCCCAGAGAATGTTATACAAATGATACAACCCTTAACTTGGTATAAAATAGAGATGTTCATAATTTAAATAATCCTACTGTGTTAGGTAATCGTGGACTTCATCTATTATCCTGAACCAGAGTGCATAGAAGACAGGACCTGAGGAGTTACCCTGGATATCCCAGATCTCTCTGCTTCAGATGAGCATTGGGATTATTAATAAAGCTTAACAATCAGTAAAATCACTGATTCTATTAGCCATTATTTGAAACAAAAATCAGGTGTTAGTGCACAACCAACTTTGTTAAATGTTTTATAGAATACGGATACATAAGACTTGAAAATATTTTTCTATGGGCAAGTGTTAATGGTGTCCTTTGGTGTAAGCAGTTATTTTAGTTGACTGTAGATAAAGTGAACCTTGAGAATATAGAGACATCCATTAGAGACACCATCTATTAGAAGGTGAGCTGAGAATAAGAAGGGAAGTAAATCTCTAGAAAAATACCCAAAAGAGGGTGGTGTGTTCATCCCTCCATCTCTCTCTACCCCCTCCATCCCCCCACTCTCAGCTTCCTCCATCCCTCTCTCCTTCTTCATTCTTTCCTTCCTTCATTCTTCTTTTCTTCATAAGAAAAGTGAAAACATTAGATTCAAAACAGAGATTAGGGCATTGTTTATAGACAGAAAGGGGAGGATCTCTTACTCTGAGACCAAGAGGAAATAGAAAAAGATAAACAAGGAATGTGGGACCTTTTGAAGCGGTAGGAAGTTGGGAAACATCATACTTGAAAATATCCATTGTTTTGGTCATGTAGCTGGCAAAAAGCTGTTATAAATATGAGCATAATGGGGTTAAATCTGGGTTGTGAAGAGCAGTGAAGACTAAAATTGTAGCTAAGTAGGTGAACAAACCTAAAGGATCAAAAAGAATTAAGGAGCATCATCTGAAATGCATTACTTAATGGGTTTCATGGCAATAACATTTAACAGAAAATTCTATCTTGTGTTTCTTTTCTTATACCCTGAGACCACTGTAAAAAATGTCCATTTAAGTACAAGCTAAAAAGTCCTCCCCTTGAACATCCTCAGTCAATTAATCTCAGACGTGAACATCTACTTGGCCATTTGAACACTTGACAAGCTAATTTTCTATTTGTATACTTCTGGCATATCAGTTCTCTTGGGGCCTTTTCCAGAGACTTATTTTTAATAATGCTGTCCTTCATTGTTCCATGGCTGGTATACAGAATCTTAAAATATGTTACTAATCCCACTCCGTCTGTGAAATCACGGGAACTAGGCCGTGGAGTTGTTTTCTTATTCTAGCTTCAAAAAAGTGACATTGTATATAATGCTTTTTATAGGAAATAGAAGAAACAAAAATCCTGTCAATTTGTAGCATTTTACATACCCATTCTTATTTTCAATGAAAACTTTTACTCCTTCTATCTCCAAAACCAGGGTTATAGAGCATCACAGGAGGTATGAAAGCAGGTTGCCAATCCTTAAGGAGTACTGAAACATCACGCCAATACATTGATAAAATATAAATCACACTGAAATACGTGCTCTCATGGGTACATATTTATATCTATGTAATCTTTTGTTACATACATAATGTGGTCTCAATGGGCTAAAATTCTGTTTCAGAGTAATACAGAGTCTAATGATATTTACTCAGAACAAATTGTATTTAAATAGAAATTTTAAGTGCTTTCTGTCTCATAATAACTTGTCTGTTTCAGGGGAAGAAATCAGAAGTGAAAACAAGACAATAACAACTAAGAAGTAAAATTAGAGAAAGGCTTGCCATTATTTTAATCATCACCTATGTTTGTTAGTATAAATAAATTAGTAAAGGAATGTGTTCTGATTTGGAACTAAAATGTATCGTTATATATATACATATATATACACGCTCATATATAGTGATAGAGAATAGTAAATGATTAAAAAATTAAAAGCAGTATGTACAAATGTGAAATTATTTACTTCAAATTCCTTCCAAATAAATTTTAAGCTTGAAAAAATTATTGTTTATAGCAAAGACATGGAATCCACCTAGGTGTCTATCAGTGGTGAATTAGATAAAGAGAACACACACTGTAGAACACTTTGTGGCCATAAAAAAGAATGAAATCATGTCCTACGCAGCAACCTGGTTGGAGCTGGAGGCCATTATCCTAAGCAAATTAGCACAAGAACAGAAAACTGAATACTGCATGTTCTCACTTATATGTGGGAGCTAAACAGTGAGTACATACGGACATAAAAATGGCAACAATAGACACTAGGGACTGTTAGAGTCGAGAGGGAAGGAAGAGGCCCTGGGCTAAAAAACTGCTTAGTGGGTTTTATGCTCACTACCTGGGTGACCGGATCATCTGTACCCCAAACCACAGCATCGCTCCATACAGCCATGCAACAAACCTGCACGTGTACACTCTGGATCCCAAGGAAAAGTTGAAAAACTAAATAAAAATTATGCTTTTTAAAAGGGGAAAATTTGTTAGACTACCTGGAGCTAATAATATCTGGTGACTGCTTAATGCAGTGTCAGAAGTTCATTCTACGAGACGTCTTCAGCCTGCCCATATGATCACAAACCTTTGTAAAATCTGCTACTCAGCCAAACATTTTGGACTTGGATAACACCCAACATTTATTATCTGCTTATTCTTTCCCCAAAGCCATCATTTGTTGCAAACATTAATACCAATATTTAGAGAGTCCACAGAGAATGGGGCAAAAACCTAAACAAAAACAACAAACTCTCCTTTCCATCCTGTTGCTCATTTCAGTATTTTTGAACTCTGAATTGGAATCTTTGTGTTATAAGGCACTCCATGCATATCTGATACTTGAATTTTGATACTTTAACTGATTATACATTAACCATCTAATTATATATCTCTCTCTATTTTAATGTATCTTAGCTCTGTGTATATGGTGTCATCAAGTTTGTTGCCATTAGGGTTGGAAAATGTTCGATTATTTAGGTTCTCTTTCTGATGGCACAAATGAATTTCTTCCCACGAACAAGTGTAAAAGTATATCTTTTAATCTTTTATGTAAGCATATTTTTTTCCAAATTGTGTGTATATAATGCTAATAACATTGATAGTTTGAAATATATATCATAGAAATATCGGTTTATTCACATCATATTCATCAATTGTATGGCTGAAAAGATACTCAAGATTTTGGATGATGACAATATTTACTCTGTAAAATTACAAATTTACAAAAAAGATTTTCCCTGAAATAACTAGGATATTATTTCTTGCGTAACTATGAAATATACTATTTGGGTCTCTTAGATATCCTTGAAGCTACCATTATGTATATCAAAATGGACCTCTTAATTAAATGCAGCTAGCTCTCAATTTCACCAGATTAGGTAACAAAATTATTGCTCTCATTTTGCCGTTAGTAAATATTTTGTGCATGAAAGACCAGATAGAACACATTTTACACAAATTGTAGGTTTTTCAGGACATATATGTTCTCATATTTTTATTTTTTCTTTCTCACAATCTCTAAAAGTGTATTTAAAAAATTAGCTCACCAGATGTACAAAGGCAGGCCACAGACCTGATTCGTCTCTTAGTTTGCTGAAGGTCACCGTAGCTTGTTTTTAGAGGAAAAATAGTATTTATGATACGTATGATATCATAAGACACACACTTGGAATGAGACCTTTGTTAAAAGAATGTGTAAGACCAAATAACTCTAATTTCCTAAATATTAACATTTTGATCTAAATGATTACTTTATCATAAGGTATGATGACTCTGTCCTAGGTAAGCTAAATTGTTTAATTTGTATTAATAAATATAAGTTAATTACTCTAATAATAATGGCTTAATATCAACCTTTTTTTAACATGATAAAAACTTTGTTACTTATTAATGACAGAATCCAAGCACACAATCTTTCACTTGATAACTTAGAGAATCATGCTCTTTGGGTTTTGTAATTTCTTTCATCTCTGGGTTTTTTGAATCCTGTTTATTCAGTCAGAAGATGAGAAAAAAGACTTCAGGCTTTGCAGGTTGGGTTTTGTGGGCATTCACATAGAATAGAATAAGTTCTGGCATGTTATATTGGCCAGATCTTGAGCAACATGACCACGTCTAATGTTAGGTATGTGTGAGAAGTGTAGTCTAGCTGTGTGCCCGGCAGGAAAAGCAAGCAGATTCTGTCAAGCACATACAGTTCCAGGACATACTTAAATTCTATTTCTTTCCCTTCAATTATACTATGCACCTTAAGGTGCCTACTAGACTGGCAGAGTTCACTCCGTAGAGTACTCTGCCCATTTGTATACCAAAGATTCATCATTCTTGCCACAATAGATTGGATCCATGTTGGACATCTGACTACAGGTAGCTGTCTATTCTACCTGGTTAATGGATGTGCCAACTAGATTTCTCTTGGAGTTTTAACTCAAGGCATTAGAAAAGTCAGCTAAGAAATAATATTGAGTGGCAGTAGAGTCAAAGATAGAGAGTAGTTGAGGCACGATGATTATGAACAATCATGCATGCCTGAGGCTGAGAGTGCAACAAGATAACCGAGCTCCACAATCCCAGAGTCCCAACAGATGAATGCAAGACTAGTCTCAGTTACTTGACCTTTTTCCATTTTTCTTAATTCTATTGTATAATAAGGAAAGGATGGGTGTGATGGCACATGTCTGTAATCCCAGCAATTTGGTAGGCCGAGGTGGTTGATCACCTGAGGTCAAGAGTTAGAGACCAGCCTGGCCAACATGGTGAAACCCCATCTCTACTAAAAATACAAAAATTAGCCTGACATTGTGGCATGCGCCTGTAATCTCAGCTACTTGAAAGGCTGAGGCAGGAGAATTGCTTGAACCCAGGAGGCAGAAATTGCAGTGAGCTGAGACCGTGCCATTGCGCTGCAGCCTTGGCAACAACAGTGAGACTCCACCTAAAATCATCATAATAATAAGAGAATAACCTAACTTCAATTAAGTTTGCCTAGTCCTTATCTTAAATTCAAAATTTATTGTATGAAAACATTTATTTAATTTGATCAAATTTAACCAGTTTGATTTTAACCAAGATGGAACTTATCCCTCATTAGTAATAAATACATGTTCATAGATTTCCCCGTACTGATGATGGGTCATATCAGACTCTCTGTGCTCTGTCCTTCCATGTGTATATATTTCCCATATGACATTTTCTATATTTATGATGCTATTTATTTTTTTTCCCATCAGATTGTGACTTCTTTGGAGCACTCTAAGCACAGATATATTTAATTAAGCATGTATTATATTCAAATGTCTCAAGTGAAAGGAACTGATTGCTTTAGCCAATCACCATCCACTCATTTTTGGGATGATTAACATCAAGAATATAATCTTGATGACCATGAGCCACAGCACAGGAATTTAAACTTACTAATAGACATGAATTAACACATGCTTTGAGCAGTTACATAATACACATTTTTATGTTTGTATATGAACATATACATATTTTCTTGATGTATTTACTGTACCACAACCTATTAAAAATAGTTAATGGAACTAGAATCAAAGCTTCTGATACCTTGAGTACGAGAAAGAAAGACCACCTCTGAGTGTCAAGCCCAAGGAAAGTCACTTAAAAAGGCTGTAAGTTAAAGGTAAAGGAATGTTATTCTATTTGTTCTGGAAAAAAAGAAACTTGGCAAAGGCCCACAAATGCTTGTTTAAAATGATAGGATCAGGATCGTTGTTAACGGTTACTAAAAGAATTCTTACACACTTGCATTTCACAGAATGGTACAACTCAAAATAAATGGGAGAGGGGTAACTGGGTTGGAAACATTTACTTTTTTCAAGCAAGATTATGAAAAGCCAAAGAAAAACCAAAAAAAAAAAAAAACAAACAAAAACCTAGATTCTACCATCCCAAAGTAGAATCTTCCATTTTCCTTTTTTATGGAAGGAGAGGCATTTCAGTGCAAAAAATTAGAATGGAAATAACCTCAGCCTTTAATTTAAAGTCCTTAACAATAAATACATTTAACTTTAGAAAAAAATTGTACTAACAACTTTTTTCTTTTCATTTGACATGGACAAATACAATATCATTATGTAAAGACACTGGTTTGTTGATCAGCACTTAGAAATAGCTAAATTCAATTTGGTTCCAAAAATAGACCATATGTACCAAGGACAGAGAGCAGTCCAGTGCCAGGTACTTAGATGTGGTTGAGAGAATCAAACTGAAATGACTGAGACATACTAATAATGTATTTTCTCCCTATTAAAGATTCTTATGTGTGCTAGGGAAAAGCTGCCCCTCAGTTCTCACTTGAGTTGGCAAAGCAAAACTTCACTAGATACAGGTGAGTGGAAATTCAAATAGAACTAGCAGGAACAGGCTCAAAATCAAGACAAATGAAATTGTCATTAGATCTTAAGGATATAATCTGTCTGATTTTTCCTTGGGCAGAAATCAAGAGCTACTACTTTCATTGCTAGTTAAAATAATATACTGAAAGAGAAGTATTGCACTATTTAAAGAGAAGTGGATCATTTTTTGTTGACATCAGTTGAAGAAGCTCAGCCTAAGTATTGCTTATCCATGAAAAAGGAGATGAGCTGGTGATAAGGTAATATAGGTAAAATTTAAATATGACTTACCATACTGCAAGATTCATTTCCTGTCAAAACTGCCTGTGGTCAGGAAATTTTAGAGAATTCTTGTGCTGTCTATGTTAGTACGTTTTCACAGTGCTGATAAGGAAACACCTGAGACTGGGCAATTTACAAAAAAAAAAAAAAAAAAAAAAAAGAGGCTTAATTGGACTTACAGTTCCACATGGCTGCGGAGGCCTCATAATCATCGCAGAAGACAACGAGGGGCAAGTCACCTCTTACGTGGATGAAAGCAGGCAAAAAGAGAGCTTTTGCAGAGAAACTCCCGTTTCTGAAACCATCACATCTCCAGAGATCCATTCACTATCACAAGAACAGCATGGGAAAGACCTGCCCCAATGATTCAGTCATCTCCCATTGGATCCCTCACACAACTGGTGGAAATTCTGGAAGCTACAAGATGAGATTTGGGTGGTGACACAGAGCCAAACTGTATTGTTATTCATCACTGTATATGTTATATTCTGGTGTTTATAATTTTTGTATGTGCACCCTGTATTTTTATACATGTTTCAGAAAACTCAGTTCTGTAGATGTGTCCTGAATCTATTTTCATTCATTGTAGCTTTATGTTTGATCTAGTTAATTCTCTCTCTTGGTTTCATCAACATCTGTAGCTTTTGGTAATTATAATAGCAAATACCAAATACTTGCATGGAAATCAGGCACAGGTTAAGTGTTGAATTTTATTTTCACCTGCTAGTACTCCAGGACCTTTTTTAGCAAGGCCTGAACTGTGGTTTAAGAACCAGAATGCTGAGGTCAGAGAGAGAAAGAAATCTTAAGTCCACGCTGATGTGTTTGGATTTTGTCCCGTAATAAGCCAACAGGAGAGTGTTGTGATAAAATTAATTTAAAACAGCAACCTTGGTGACAGGAAGGGTGATAAATTAGAAGAGATTAAGACATGAGCAAAGTTAGAAAAAAAATAGTACTCTCTTTAAGGGATTTTTAGAAGCTAAGACAGGAAATTTTCACTGGGGATAGAGAGGAAGGAGTGGATTAAAAAGACATTTGAGGGTAGAATTGACTTTCTATGACAACTGATAGATAGTTGGGGGAGAAATCTAGGCTAGTCTTAAAAACAACTTGGTTTCCATTGTGACTGGCCAGGCAAAAAATATGCTGAAAGAAATTAGGAGAAACAAATTTGGAAAGAAAATATCATGTTTTAGACAGACACAGTTCCTATAGAATACACAGGGATATTCTGAAGAATTGCCTTTATAAAATGAACATGTGGACATCAGGCTTTCCAGGGAAAAGCATTGGTAATCTTTTGATTCTTCTCTGAGTAAGACTGAGCTGTTTAATATTTCCCAATAGAGCCTCTAGTATATGACTCTTCTTCCTCTTCATTCCCTGCTTTCTCTGCGCATTGGCTGGCTATGTTCATGACTTTCCTTTAGCTATGCCTCAATGCTTTCATTTTCTCAAACTACCATCTTGCTTACTTCATATCTCCTTGAACACATTTGCTTCTTCAGCAAGAAAAGTACTCACCTCAGGGAGGGTGAGCATCTATTTATTAAGACTCAGCACATAACCAGGCATGGTAGCGCATGCCTATAATCCCAGCTACTCGGGAGGCTGAGGTAAGAGAACCTGGGAGACAGAGGTTTCAGTGAGCCAAGATGGTGCCATTGCACTGCAGCCTGGGCAACAAAAGTGAGACTCCATCTCAAAAAAAAAAAAAAAAAAAAGACTCAGCTCAACGTAATCACCCTCTCTTTGAAGTTAATTTTGTCTTTTTCCTGAGCCTCTATCCCCAAGGTCAAATTTACAAGTAACTTTGTATTCTTCAAATTCGATATATTCAATGTTTACATACCTGTTTCCCTTATTACAGGACAGATAATGTCTTGTATTTGACTTTCTAGGCAAATGGCCAATGTATATAAGGGAGAATGATGTTTGTTGGATGAACTTATGACCCAATGAATGAACTAGTGACTGATTGAGCTGACACTGTCTGTTAGGCAGTTGTAACTGTGAATCAGACATCTCAAAGGTAGATTGTACAATAAAGGAGATATTTGGGTAGCACCAAATAGACAGATGATCATTTCAATGGATAAGGGGGTGGTTAAGGTGTTCAAGTGCTGAAGAGAGTTATTGAGGTGAAGAATGGAAAGAGGCTACTAAGTTTGTACCTAAAGAATCAAGTAAGGACAGAAATTATTGGTGGGTGATAGCAACTAACATGAGGATGGCACTGGCTAGTTCTGTAAGAAGTATGTGAAATTGTGTATCTATGTGATATGGCTTGGATATTTGTCCCCTCTAAATCTCATGTTGAAATTTGATTCCCAAAATTGGAGGTGGGGCCGGGTGGGAGGTGTTTGGGTCATGGGTGGTAGATCTGACCTGATAAGTTTGTTGCCAACCTCACGGTAATGACTGACTTCTCATTCTATTGGTTCCCATGAGATCTGAAAGTTAAGAAGACTCTGGCACCACCTTCTTCTCTCTCTTCCTCCTTCTTTCACCACGTGATGTCTGCTCCCTCTTTGCCTTCACCATGACCGAAAGCTTCCTGAGGTTCTCACCAAAAGCAGATGCTGGCACTGCGCTTATTCTACCGCCTGCAAACTGTGAGCCAAATAAACCTCTATTCTTTATAAATAACCCACCCTCAGGTATTCTTACAGCAATGCAAATGAACTAGGACTCATCTCTCTCTCTCTCTCTCTCTCTCTCTCTCTCTCTAGCTATCATCTATTTATATCAATCATCTATCTATCTTAGTAATTAGAGAACATTTAATTGGCCAGAGCCCATTACATAACCCCAGCTCTATACAGCAAATGAATGGGTCATTCACAGCTGAGTTTCAAACAAGGAATCCTAAACTAGCATTATGCAACCCCAACTTCTGTGGTATCATACTAGACAGACTAGTTCAAAACATTTTAAAATATAGACATATAGGTATAAATATATATGCCTAATTTGATTACTTTATTCATGGAAAACATTAATGTATCCTTTCCATAGTTTGCATTATAGTTTCACATAGAACATATAAAAACTACTTGAATAGGAATCTATTTTGCTATAGAAAGAGTAAGACATACTGAGACATCTTAGGGAAGCCTCCAAGAAAATAATTTCAAAGCACTAAATCAGTAAATTTATTTGTATGTCTATATTTTGAACTTAAAATGCCCCTATGAAGACTAATTTTTTATATAAAACTTATTTAGTTAAAATGAAAACTAATGTATGTCCATATGAGGCCTAAGAAAAATAAACCTTTATTTGGATTAGTTAAGTTTTAAAAGGCTGTATAAGCTAATTATTAAACTAGTAAAGTGTTACATTTATTAGATTAATTGACCTACTTAATTATATTTTAAAAATATTATATTGACTGCACCAGAATACCTTTACTCCTACTAATCAGAGATTCACCAAATTATATATCCTACTCTTCATAATTAATTTCATTTATCATATAAAATATCAATTGTATAATCAGGATGATGATCTATCACTCAGCAGCTGAATGTTTTACGAAATAAATGACCTGCTCATCATTGCAGCAAAGAAACTTCAAG
The DNA here is from genome assembly GCA_963573385.1 of Cacajao melanocephalus. Taxonomy (NCBI): domain Eukaryota; kingdom Metazoa; phylum Chordata; class Mammalia; order Primates; family Pitheciidae; genus Cacajao; species Cacajao melanocephalus. The sequence goes on along the minus strand of CAUYLG010011178.1, from coordinate 87,463 downwards.
AGTTTCCGAAGTAGGACAGATCACAATGGTGACATTGAACTTTTCAACTGGGAATAATTAGGTTTTATTTTCAGTATTCACTGACCTAGCCTAAAATTTAGCATAATATAGGAATATTTTAGCTACATTTGGCCTTATTTAGCTGCAATTGTTCAATCTGCATTCTGCTGAAGTAGCTATTACCTCTGAAAACTTTTCCCAACATCTGTACCGGCTACTCTTCGCCACAATTTAAGAATTCGGATTGATCAGTGGCAAAAGCACAAACAAACAAAACCTAGTGTCACTTTCACCAAAGTGACAGGAATTGGCTGTTAAATCATTTTAGTTTCAGTGTCACTGAACAGAAAGACAAAAGCGCTGGTGTTACTTTACCTGTGAAAAACAATTTTTAAATAATCGTGGTAGCAATGGGGGGTGGTTATATATTTTCTCTTTTGATATCTAGTGCAATATAAAAAAAACTTTAATTAGCCTGATTTCTATTTTGTCACGTGGTTCAAGAGAAAACATGTGTTAGAACAAATAACATTTATCTTTTATATCAGGTATTATTAGACAGAGTTCAGTTTTAGAAATATAATATCCTTTTCCACAATTACATTTAAATGTTTGATTTGCCACAATAGTTACTGCAGCAAAGAATGAGCCATCTGCTTTCCTTCGGAATTTGCTTTCATAGGTGTGAGGCAGCCTGCTACCTCATGTCAGCATCTATTATAAGACACCATGCAAAGTGACATGACACAGAATGACAGATGCAGCCACCTCAACATGGCATCCATGAAGCTGATATCGACGAGGCTGCAGCTACATATGCTCCACAACCTAGCTGAGAAAAAATGGAGAAATGCTCAGGTATTCTTATTTTTGTGTTTGTTATCTCTACTAATCTAATTTTTTGAAAGCAACATAAAAAACAGTTGATTTTTATCAAAATGTCCACAGCAGAACCAATAAGATTAGTGAAATGAGGAATCACCATTTAGGCTGTTGTTTCTTAAGCTAATAATCAAAGGAATCATATGAAAATGCAAATAAAATCACATGGTCTTATATTCTGAACGTATTTGAAATTGAACACATTTTTCTGACCCCAAACCAATAAAATGGCAATAAACAGCGTAATCTCAACATTTAGACATTTTATGAGTTTATGGTCTTGCCATTTTTAACATTCAAAACTCTGTAATGCTTCTTATTTTGTGTTACATGTGTATTTTTTTCTCTCCAAATAGATTATAATCTTACTGAAGAAACATGCCATAATTAATGGCCTTTAATGAGAGAGGTATACATAAATACCCTAGAATATCTAAGCCATATAACTTAATATCGTTACAAAGGGACTTTAAATCTTGTGCTGCTAAATGTCAGTTCTTGCACATCTTGACAATTGAAATAAAACACTTATTTTCTTTAAAATGATGTTCAAATTCATTGTGGGGTGTGGTAGTTTTGAAAACAGTGTGACATTAAAATTTATTCTTGTAAACATATATGCATTTTTAAAAATTTTTGGTAAGCATAATATAAAACACATTAAAAGGCCTTTGATTTCAAAAGTGACAAAGCATGATCTTATTTTTATGTTTTAATGACACCATAAGCAAAGGGATATACTACTTTCATTTTTTAGAAAGAAGCATGCAAATGCATTAATATTTTTGCCTATTTGTATCTGTTCATATAGGCAATAGACTAATATTTAATTTGAAAACCAGAAGATCTGGATCTGGCCCCCAATGGCACTCTGATTATATAATTTCTGGCAAGGTTGTTAGACCCTCAATCGTGTACTTGCCTCTGAATGATGTGTTCATTCTAACATGATATGATCTGATATCTATTACAACTCTGTAGCATAAGGAAAAGTTATGAATTTATTTGATTTCTAACTGAGTAAATCCTATGAGCATTTGAGTTGCTGCCATCTGAAAAGTTTAAATCACTTTTATGTAAAAAAAAAAATCTGTCTTTATCTTTGCCTCTCTATGTGAAAATATATATATATATATATATGTCCATATAAACATAAACAACTGGCTTTACCTATAAGAATTAAATTGTAGATGTTTGGTAGAAAGAGAAGGCTAACAAGGTTTTAATGCAATAAATATAACATTCTAGAATTTGTTATAGGGCATTTTCCTAGATTTTCACTCCTTATATGGGTTGCATCAGGGCCTAAATAATTAAATATTTATGTTATATTTTTCACAGACACTGCATACATTTGGTTATATATTATAGGAAGGGTCAGCAGTGTGTTTTGTGTCAAAAATATAAAAGTTAATATATGTGTGACTGACCAAGAAATATCTATCCTCTCTTTGATAATCTGTTCAAATCGACATTCAAAATAAAAGTAGAACCTTTACAACTCTCTACTCTTCACAAATTAAAATTAGAATCCATGGTATTAATATCCTTCTAATGTACCAAACACGCTTAGTGTTACTTGTATTACTTTTGATTTCCCTTTTTCCTTGGTGCTGACATTTACTCTTTTATGGAATCGACCATTAATATTTTCTCCCTAATTTCCAGTCTCGAGACAATCCTTGTCACGGTGAAACAAATGTGTTAAAACAATGTCTCTCCCTTCTACCCATCTCAAATATTTAATCTGCTATCCTAAAAAGAAAGGATAGGACACAAGCTTAAATACCATTTTCATTTGGAATCTCTCTTATTGAAAAAACATAAAAGTGTTCACATTTTCATATTTTATTCAATCAAAATGCTCAGAATAAAGTTTTACATTCTTTTTGATTAATGACCAAATAATCCTGGCATTTTGGGGAGCAATTTGTACTTTGTCCTAAAAGATAATTCTGAGCACTGACCCTCCAAAGTCATAGCAGATTCGTGCTTAGATATTGGTTCTTTTTCAAAATATGTCATGTTGAGTATGTTTTCAGGATCCAGGTCATTTAGCATTATTTGGATAAATATTTTGATAAATTTCAAGACCTTGTTCATGAGTCACCTATGAACTATTTGTGACAAATAATTTTGTAATCTCTTTTAAGACATTATATTTGTGTATATTTTATTAAACAAATAGTATTTATTTAAAAAATTATTCATTAGCAATATCCCACTTATAGAAAATTTCATTTACCATTTTCTAATTATGTAGAGTTTTTCACAGTTGGAACCTAGAGTATGGTTCTATAACAATTTTTTTTTTGGATTAACAATGTTATTATAAACATTTTGAATTGTTACCTAATTATAACAGTTATAAATAATAGTTATCATTTTGGAGGTCATAACCAAAACAATTATAACTGCAATTTGACTATACACTATATACATTATCTTACTTTCTTCCCTAACAAACTTATGATTTGATATTAATTGTAATTTATATATAAGAAAATTTTAAGTTGAAGATATGAAGGGATTCGCTGAGGTTTCTTGCAGCTAGCATATGGACATCCAGGGAATTCAGATTCTCTCTTGCCAAAGTTGCTCATCCTTCATACCTATCAGTACCTTTATTCCAAAATGTTCATTAAACATACATATTAACATTTATGATGCTTTTGCTTTTTGTTTTCATATTATGTTGTTGGCATAAAATTACCTTCTATATGTTACCTAGTTTTGAAAGGAAATAAGGTTCACTAGGTGGGTCTCTATCCATATTAATAAACAAGTGTGTGTTCTCAAGGCAGTAGCTTTAGCTAGGCCAGTAAATTTCAGCCTCAGACATCTCATCTACAAAATAAAAATAACTAAGCCTAACTCATTGAGTTTGCTTCATGTTAGAAAGAGACGTCATCCATGAATAGCTCAGTACATGAGACATAATAGACATTCTATACATTGTAATGGTCATAAAACAATAGCATTTCATGGATGAATGAAATTAGTATTGACAATTATATTTGAAAGAGCAAATCAGTAAGCAAAAATGAAAAAATAGCCCAAAATAGTGATTAATACTTCATCAATAACTACAAGTTATGGAAAAAGGCTGGTTCATTTCTGGCCCCCTTCCTCCTTCCTTCCCTTCCCCCTCTCTTTATAGTCAGTCTTTTCTTCCTACTCCTTCTTCTTCTCAACCTTTTTCCTCTTGTTCTCCTTTTAAGTTTACAAATGTCTTTTGGCTTCAGACATTTCTATTCAGTTTTAATTTGCATATATGTTACAGCAAGTTACATGTCTGTATACAGTTTTAAGATGTTTTTCTCTTTATGGTATATAACTGTAGTTGAGACGGTATAACATATTTGATTATATCTTAAAGCCATGCACCGTGATATCTGTGTAACATATCAACTCAGAGAAACAGCACAATATTCCGGTTTTATTGCCTTTATTTTACGGAATAGAAAACGTATGTGAGCTAGGGTCATTGCTGGGATGAGGACCCAGTTCTGCAAAGCCCCAAAGCCCATAGACTTTTTATTTTTCAGCACTTCAGATGAAATCTGCACACAGGCTGTTTATGTCCGGTAGCCACACTTTTGAAGAAATTGGCATTGAATTTTAAACAAAGAAGTCAAAATTTTAGGGACACCATTTGAGATAAAATTTTTATCAGAAAAGCATAGTGAGAGAAACCATATGTTCTTTTTAAAAAAAATTATTAGGTGAGTAGGTATAAACATCTAGAGGTGTTCCATATTAGCAGCAAAAGTGTAAAAGGCTATATATTCATTCATGTAGTGTCTTGGTGTATATGGCTGTTTCCATAAATGCATATGTTTAGTAATTTATAAAATATAATCATATTTTAATAGTTATGAATGAATAATGCAGGTAAAAAGAAAAGCTACCCTTAGATAACCATGCCTGTACATTCCATTTTTCAGTTTAGTTGTTGGGCCATTTGTCCCTTGCTAAGAGCATGTTCAAAATTTTAGGCCAGGTGTGGTGGCTCATGCCTATAATCCCAGCAGTTTAGGGGGCCAAGGCGGGCGGATTACCCAAGGTAAGGAGTTTGAGACCAGCCTGGCCAACATGGTGAAAGCTCGTCTCTACTAAATACACAAAAATTAGCTGAGCATGGTAGCCTGTGAATGTAATCCTAGCTACTCAGGAGGCTGAGACAGGAGAATCACTTGAACTCAGGAGTCGGAGGTTGCAGTGAGTGGTGATCACATCATTGCACTCCAGCCTAGGCAACAAGAGCAAAACTCCATCTGAAATAAAAAGTAAAGGACCAAGGAGAAACTGCAAACTGTTCTAAAAAAATTACATTTTGAACTTAAGCCTATGAAGTGGCAATAATCATCATCTGAAATTAAGCAATTTTAATGTACTATTTTGGATGATTCTGATTTTATATTTCACATATGCTTATTTTCTTTATCAACTCGTTTGGAACTGAGAACACATATTTGCTTATTTATAAATATATCATTTATTACTAAAAATGAAAATAAATGAAATATGTTAATAACTACTGAATTTTTTAAAATTAAAAACATTTTTTTTTTTTTTTTAGAGACAAGGTCTTGCTCTGTTGCCCGGGCTACAGTGAATTCCTGGTCTCGAATGACCCTCCCTCCTTTTAGTCCCAAGCAGCTGGGACTACAGGCTCACATCACTACACCCAGCTAATTTTTTATTGTACTTTTTTTATGGAGAACGGGTCTCAATATGTTGCCAGGCCCGTTTTAAACTTCTGGCCTCACATGACCCTCCTGCTTTGGCCTGCTGAAATACTGGGATTACAGGCATGAGCCACCATGTCTGGCCTAATTATCGAACATTTTAATAAAGAAAATCAGTAATAAAGACACGGCCTCTGTATCATACTCAGGTCTCCACATTCCCCATCTCTTGGTAAATGTCTCACAAACACCATTATAGTTTTAGGATTGATAACCATATGTGGATGGGAGTGCTGGGCAATTCATTCTTTTGAGTAGACAAATTAGACAGTTTTAGCAATGGAAACTGCCACCATATACTATATTTTATCTACTCTAGGAAACAATTTTCTCCTAACTTACCAACCCTGAAATCAGGATACATCTTGAAATCAATGGCATCTTTCAGTATCTGCTAGCAGGTATTACCCACTGGAGGAATGACTGCAATTCCATTTATCATCTTGCAAGGCAAAAAAAAAAAAGAAGGGAGGGGCTTCATTGTTTCTAAGAATGGAAGGAGATCAAGTTGTGCTATATTTGGCAACTGGGATAGGCACAAATTGGTGGCCCATTAGCTGAAAGCCATGTAGGGAAGACAAAAAAAAGAACAAGACAACTCACTTGGAATATATTCAATACATTGCAAAGTTTCCAAAAGCTACTGTGACCAATATATATGCTGTGTAGAATTATTCCTGAGCATGCCTCATAGTTGATAAACTTTCTTTTTCCAAGTAGTACGTTTCATGGTACATTTCATAAATTTCATAATCAATTGGCTATAACTTTTAAACAAAAGCAACGTATCTTTTATATCAACAGGAAAGCCTGCAATTTCATTATTTCAGTTTTTAAGCCCTTTGTTCAAATGCACTTCTGAGAGATTGACCTATGTGTATCTCTGTGAGCAGTATATACAAGTTGTACTTACAATATTTAGAAAAAGAGACAAAATACTAAAAGGGAATAGCAGCCACTAACGAAAAAAAAAACATACAATTTTGACTGATGCCTGATTTATCAGCAAATTGGAATTAAACATTAATGCCACAAATAAACACATTAATGTTAAAATATTTAGTTACTTAAAATTAATTTATTAATTAATAAATCTTTGCCATTGATCCACAGTACCGATGATGTGAAAGATTTAGTGAAACAATAATTTGTAGAGGTAATTTTTTAAAAACAAGTTGATACATAGAAAACAGTATTTCATGATTGAGGAGATGAAAATATTATCTTCATCCAGGTGCTTCTGAAATAGTCTTAGTTAATGAATTCATTCATGTGTTTTTTTTTTTATCTGCTCTTCCAGTATGTAAATTATTCTACAAGAGTTAAGTAATTGAAGAGGCTTAGTAAATCTTCCAGGAAACTATGATACGGTTTAATAAATTATTCCAGGCAGAGTAGTAACATGATTAATATACTCCCCATATTGTTCTGCTTTTTTCAGAAAATATGAATGAATGCAGAAAAACACTCTAACAGAAACACGTAATTGAGTTGGCTTTACCCTTAAGGATTTCATTAAGATCAAAGGATCCTGTTTCATCCATCTTAAACCTTCACCTGGCAGAGGTGATTTTATAAATCACAGTCTGCTTTTAATGCTTACTAGAAAACAGGTCACAATGTTACCACGGCTGTGGGGGGGATACATCAGGAGGGAGTGAGGAGCATACTTGCAAAAACATCCGCATTCCGCTTTAGTGGATACATCTATTGCTCCAGTTTTTAAGGATCACTGTTTGGAGTCTGGTTTACCCGTTTCTGTATGCCAAAGACAACAAACAATCCGCTCCTCAGAGTCAAAGAACTCAAGATGCTGCTTGCAACTATTCATGTAAAAGGCATCTAGACATAAGGGCCTGTGTTTCCTCTCTTGATAACCTAGCCTTTTTATTCCTTTCACTGAGGACAACAGACCAGATGAAAGCACATTAAAAGATAAGGCATTCAGTACCATTAACTCTCGCTGTGGGCAATGTTTATCTTCAGGTTGTGAGAAATCTGGTCAAAAATATATGCAATACTGGCATGTTTTTACTGACAAACCTTTGATTTTTTTTTTTTAACCTAGAATGTTGGGATTAGCTGATGGTTCCTTTCCTCATTTACACTATTTTTGCAGCTTTTTATTTAATCCGTAAATGGTTAGTATTCCCAGGGCCTTCCTTACCACCCACACATACTTGCTGACATAGTAACATTGACTAGGAAATCAATGCTTAAAGAACTGTGGGCTGGAAATGAACTTTACATGCCCTTAACCACTTAGCTAGACTCAAGTAATGAAGCATCAAAAAGCAAACTCACCAGTTAGGTTTTGCATGTGAAAAGAAACAATACTTAGTTTAAATAAAGATGAGTTCCTTTTTTGTTTGTTTGTTTTCTCAAGGTCAACATCATAATCCTGAAGCGCTGCTGGAATTCTGGCTTCTGAGGTTTGGCTGAGGTATGCTGCTGGTGGGGCTCATGTCTTCCCTGTATACATCCACAATGGAGAGATTCACTCCAGCTCTATGTAAATACACTATGTTCCAGTAGTTGGCTTATTAACTCATTACCCCAAACTTGACCTTTACTAGAGAAGGAGTGTTGGAAATGTGGTTAGCTTCTGAGGCAAATCCATAAAAGCCAACCTATTACATATTGAACATAGAGTAGCTTTCCAAACTCATGGACTATGGATCCCCTTTCCCTGTGTCAATATTGTTTCATGGAAAAATCCCTGTACATTCCAAGTGGGATGCTCTCTCTCCATATGAGGAGGCCAAAGCACGTCCCATTCTAGTAAGAGAAATAGAGGTAGTTCCCTGCCTTTTCTCCTGTGCTTCCTGATTCTGAGAGGGGAGGAACATCTTTAGCAGAGAGTGGCACTACAGCTATTGTGGATTGAGTCAGTGACTCACGAATTCAGGGCTATGCTGAGGTTGAAGATCAGAAACCGTCTTCCTAGAAGGTTGCTGAAGGGTAGCAGACTCTCATCAGAACCTCCTAACAAACCAGATTTAGCTGGTGTCCCAGTTACCACTGTCACTTATCCCATGTGGCTCCACTTCTCATGGACTCTTTTCCTGTCACCACCTCATGTGGCTTCTGACCAGCACCTCCAGCCTTCCCTTCTGCCTCTTCCTTACAGGAGTCCTCCTCTCTGGAACAAGGGTGCTGCCATGTTTCTGGTGATAACCATGGTGGAATCAGATGGAGAATAAACCATTTTCCTGGAAACAACTTTACTTTGACTAAATGAGAAACAAACCATAATTTTTCATATTATTTCAATAGAATATTGTATGCAGAAACTTCTATTCATGTTTAATAGGCTTAGTGGGGTTAACGATTCTCTAAGTAAAACTTACAATAGAGCATCACTTTGAGGCAGAGATTGGAGACTCTGAAGAAAAAGCACTGGTGGGTAAGGGTTGAAGTTAGAATGATCAGCAGCTCGTTTCTCCACTGTACCTGGTGATCTGGAGCGAGTTCAAGGCACAGACCTGGGGTGAAAAGCATAGAGGGTCAAACTCTCAAGGATGGCTAACGGAGGGGCAAGGAACACACAAAGGAGAAAAATCCAAGGCCATAGCTGTGGAGTGGAAACCAACTTATTTGAGGTGCTACTACAAACATTCATTTTAAGGTGATTGGGGAGACTAGAAACTACGTAAACATATCACGGCAAAGGCGTTTGGGGGGATGTCTGTATACATTTTACTAAAATGTAAACAGTGCAAAGAATTTCCATCCTAAGCCACTTGTGTTAACAAGAATTTCAAGTTTTGTGTTTACTGAATAAAAAAAAATATTAAAGCAGAGATGCAAATTAATAAAAGGATGATTTTCTCATTCTGAGAAATTGAAGAATGCCATTTTCTGCACCTAGCATCAGACAGAGGGTATGAGGTGAGTCTGCTTTTATGAATTGCCTTGTCTGTCTTCATTATTGACTGTGTCCTTTGTTAATATTCGTCAGATGAAATTTATTTGGAAATAGCATTCCATTTTCTAAAAGTAAAAATTTGGTCAAAAAACAGAGCCAAATGAGACACAGTGATGATGAACAACTAATCTCTTCCAAATGATCTCTTTAAACTCTAATTAAAAAAACTATCACTTGGCTTTGCATTTCTTCTTTGCATATGCATAAATTCTGACTGCTCTTCAGTTATCTTGTCTATCCTTGCTTAGGTGCATTTTAGAATCTAGGGTAAATACATCTTCTCTCTGCAACTTGTTTATAGAATCCTCGAGAAGAGAGTGAAAGAAACTCTTTATTGAAATCTCTTGTCTCACACTTAGCACTAGACCATACCAGGTTTTAAAAAAATGTTTGCGTGAAGGTATCCTTTTCTGATCCAACATAGTTAGTTACATTTTGCCTACTAGGTATACGTCTCAACTGTTTTAACGTTAATGTGCTGAGAATATTAATAACAATAGAAGAATTAGCAATAACAACTGTCACTTATTACAGCAATACAATTTTTGAACTGAATTTTAAGTAGATCCTTCTAAACACCCAAGCCTATGCATATGGAAACTGATCCTTATCTGGCTTAGCACTATCAGGAATTTTGCAAGGTAACATAACCAATTAGTGGAATAACTTGTATGTGTATATAATACTCTAGACTCACGACCCAGTGCCCTCTGCAGCATGCCTTCTACCTTTCTAAAAGTAGCAGTATTTAAATTATTTTAGTGATTCAGGAACGTTTATTAAATAAATTTCAATTATATATTTAATGAATGTAAAAAATACCCAACGCTTGATTGTGGAAAATGTTCCGTTCATTTGTTAATATCAAAAGATACTAACATTACAAATGTGTGTAAACCTTCTAAAACATCATTAATAATAGTGAGGCAAAAGATTAATTAGAGAGGAATGAGTGATTTGTGATTACAAATTTTATATTTTCCTTGACAGAGAAATTAATTTTGATTTCATTTTTCACAGACACATGTACTTAAAATAGAGTATAGATGTTTAGCAAGTACTTCCTAAAAAGCAATTTACCTCTAGAAGCTGCTGGTTTTTAGATATAATCAATGAGCGTGGAAAATTGAGACATGAGCAAATTAATAAAGAAGACTTTCTGTGTCTAGATTTAAATAAAAACTATGAATATGGTTTTCAAAATTTGCTAAGTCAAATTAATGTACACACAGTTAGTTAAGAAGTATAATTATTAATACACCCCCCCCACACACACACTCACATCAAGAGATACATACACACACATTCTTATAAATTATGGAATAATTGATGGTAATATCAAAATAAAAACACTTAAATGAATTTACATTTTCTCCGATAGACTATTGGTTTGTATTATATTATAGATGAGAATGTAAACGTTCAAGAATACATTCTAACTTCACATCTAAAGAAACACTCCCCCCACCCCATCAAACTCACCTGGTAGTAAGATGAGTTTCTCTCTAAAGATTTCCAATTTTTGTAAAATAATTTGAAAATTGCAATAAAATCTTAATTCATCAGAGGAAAGCACTGACTTATAGTATATCTGATAACAGCAAAAGGAAATACATAAAATTTAACATGTGATACGAACACACAGTCATAGTAATGGCGAGACCAACACAGCACCTCCCTCTTACCAGATTTCAGTTTTAGCTTCTCTAGGTGGGGTTGTCTCCACCACTGAATAAAAACCTTTCACCCCTATTAATGCAGCTCCTCACTCAAGGCAGCACGGTCTCCTCATTCAGAGGAGGGTGGAGGAGCTGGCAGGCAATGTACACATAACAAAGGTGCCAAAGGCCGACCACCTGTGTGAAAAAAGGTGCTTTAGATTCTGAGGTCAGCAATTTCGTCCCCTTAATTCTGGTAAGACAGGACTGTGTCACGATGCACTCTCAACTCCAACCTTCAATTCATTGAAATGTGTTTAAATAAATCAACCCTGTCATCCAGAAATAGAGCATTTGTCTACAACTGGAAAGATCTGGATTTCTTTAGTTTTTATGTGATTTTTCCCCCATAACTTTCAAGCAACCGTACTTGCCACCTTCGAACTTGGAATAATTCACTAGTGCAAATTCCTAGCACAGCCTGGAAGATTATTCTTTTGTCGCTGTTCAAGGTTATCTACCCAGGCTGATTTCATGCTTGGCTACCTCTGGAGGCTCACATGTCTGCTTCTTAAAGTAACGCTCTCCTCTACCAGGATTCTGAAACTAAAGAGTAGACGCAAGTTTTCAGTGCAACAGACGCCTGCTTCTGCTTGATGACAGTGCGGGACCTCAGGAGGACAGGCGTGTGGGCTCCTCGCTCAACGTCTCATAACCTGCTCCTTTTAACAGCTTGACCTGGAACTAAGGGGCCCCAAAATTAATAAAAGGAGGCAGTGGAAGGAGAGAAATTATTTGTAATGTTCAAAGACAGACTTCAAAACAAAATAAGGCTACTTTCTTCCCTTGTTTATTCTTTCGTTGATGATGAAGTTTCTCATCTCTCAGAGTTCTGATTTATCTATTCTATATCATCATCTATGTCCATATCTATCTATTTTTATAGCTAGGGTCTGGCTATAAAAAAAAAAAGATACAAAGCATAGAATTTAACACCCTCTAGACGCCACCTCAATAAACCTTAGTCTAATTATGATCAAAGCAATTTAACAGATTTAAAATAAACCAGGCACTCAAGCCAATTAGTTAGACTAAAAGTAGCCCCAATAATATGAAAATAAGAAAGAAAAAATGCGTATGTTAATGATAACGATATTAGTAATAGAAAAAATAGAAATTATAAATATTAAAGCTCATCCTTTGAAAAGTAATATATAACAATATATTAAATAATAAAAAATAAATCGGTACTATCAAAATAGAAATAATGTGGTATAAAGTAAGACTATCAACTTTATAATTGCAGAGGTGATATTTTAGAGCTGTCTTTCTGGCACTTAGAAGAGTGCTTGGGACACACGAGTCACTGTTTTTATTGTAGTTATTTTTTTAGCTGATATAATAGACCATGGAAACATTTCAACATTTTATTACAAATTATCTTTCAAACATTATTTACTATATAAATAAGCCAAGGGAATAAAATTAACACATATTAACACGAATTGAAACAGGGTCAAGATTTTTAAAAACTAGCAATAATAACTATGAAGCATACAAATACAAACTTTCACTCACACCTGCCATCAATATACATATTATCTAAAAATTAACGGTATGTATGGAGAGGTTTTATAAAATTGTATTGTATTAAAAAACATAAAATGTTTAAAAACTGAAATGTATTCCTAAGTGAAACATAAATGTATATAATACAATATTATTTGTTTTTTTTTAACTTTTAACTTTGGGGGTACATGTGCAGGACATGCAGGCTTGTTGCATAGGTAAACGTGTGTCAGAGGGGTTTATTGTACAAATTATTTCATCACCAAAGCATTAAGCCTAGTATCTATTAGTTATTTTTCCTGATTAGCAAGAGTATGACAAAATGGTTTTAAAGATATTAATGAAAGAAAATTTGTCAAGAGTTTTAGAAATAATAATGAGAGGACTTGCTCTACTAAACATTAATGTACATTTTAAAAAGCTGAAATGATTTCAGTGTTGTGCTCCCAAATAGAAAGAAAAACACTTTAATAAAACAAAAAGTCCAAATGTAGATATTAATGTATAGATTTTAGTAGATGATACAAATGGAACTGTGAAAAATATAAAAAAAGATAGATTATTTCCTAAATAGTACTGGAGTAACCTTTTACTAATAAAATAAAATTTCTTCTCTCTTACCATATGTCCAATTGTATTGTACCTAGTTCACATGAGCTAATATTAAAAACAAAGCAAAACAAATCAAAAGAATTTAAATAAATGAGTTGGCTATTTCCATGATTTGAAAGGAAGCTTTTGTAAACACTTGTACAAAAACACAAATTATTTTTTTAAAGAAATACATTTAATTCCATACATTTTAAATATGCATATGCAGAAACAGGCAAGCAAACCTTCTAAGCTCCTAAAAAATTCAAAAAGCAAAACAATAGTAATATCTGAGTGATTATAAAAAAGATCTTAATATCACTAAGAAAACAACATAAGTAGATAATTATATAAAATAAAAATTCAATATGTGAATTTATTTATAATAGCCTTTCAAGTGTTGGCAAATGCAATTTAAAACTATGAAAATTTGTTTCTCTCTCTTATAATTTTGGAAACTTAAGAAAATTTGTGTTAGATACCATAAAATGAACAGTTTAAGAAAATTATCATGGGTCTGCTTTTTGTTGTTGTTGTTTGAAGAAAAATAAACAACATAAGGTCGCTTTCAATATGGGAATAAAGGAAATATCCTAAATATTTAACAAAGTCTGAATGACTAAATTGTGCTACCTGTATAAAGTGAGGAATCACAACTAACAAAATTTCTTTTTCCAAAAAATACTTGCTGACATGATGAATATTTGAGATATATATTTCTTGAAAACATAAAAATGATCCATGCAAATAAACAGAAAAACCTCACTTTCGTATTTATCCATATCTACTTAACAAAGTCCATGTCTGTCATCCCTGAATGAGAGCAATCAGGTCGGTAAAGATCCTATCATCCCAGAATCTTAGGATCTGTAAGCCTTATGAAGTAGGATTATTTTTTCCTTCGTTACGATGCACATAGTTTTGTAGTATTACAGAACTTTTATGTTGCTTTATAACTAAAAACACATAAAAATAAAATGTAAAATCATTAAAAAACATTTCATTACATCTATAAATTTGAAGTATTATAAAATTATGTTGTTTTGTAGTTGCCAAACAATATTCATTAAAATAATTGACTTTTATCAAGCAATGGGCCAGTTCCGTTCTCTTCATTTGCATTGTTACATATGTGTTGCTTTGCTTAAGGCCAGTGGTTTAATAGCAGCTTCCTCTCAGACATTAAGATAAAATATCCAAATTACAATGCTTTATGAGGCTTTGACTCACTCACAATTAGATCACCTTAGTTTCCTTTATTTAATTTTCTTTCCCAATATCTGTTTATAGAAATCTGGAAAGTAATTCTTCCCAGAATGAATCACAACTGAAGTAGCAAGTGTTCCAGAATGAAAACTCTGGACAATGCATTCAGACAGGGGATACTTTTAGAACAACCACTATTTTTACCTTAATAGTTCAAGCAATGTAAATCACAGCTATAAATGACATACAGCTACATCTCCCTAAAAATGAGATTATTTCACACAACCAATAGAAATTCTGCATATATATAAATGGAAAATTTTGACATATTAATATAGGTTATTTATGCCTCTTCAAAATACTATGCATAGTTTATATCCTACATAGGACAATAGTTGCATTGTTCCTTGATTTGATTATTTATCTTACATGATCCTAATAATTCCTTTTTTTTCTCTTTCTTCTAAGTGATAAAGAAACTGGGCAAGTCTGAAATAGGGCATAATTTTCTCCCTTGGTCATTGTATTTTGAAGTAGCCGTGATTAATAAGATTTATGGATGGGGGCTTACTCGGCTGGGCTTTAGGGCTGTTTTATTTTACTGTAGTCATTCTAGCCGTGGGTTGTCTCTGTTCTTCTTCATGAATTGAACTTTTTACCTCCAAGAATCCATACGCTCATCTGACCTACAGAAAATGCCAAATGCTACCTAATTGTCTCTCTACCTCAGAAACTGTAACAATTACTTTTATTTGAAACTTTACTGATTTATTTCAAACTTTACAGACAGAGAAAAAGAACAGGAAAGGAAAGAAACATTCCACGTTGAAGTGAACACATACCTCTCATTAATAACTTAAACTAAACATATAAACAAAAAGGTCGAGGGTGTCCAAGATCTTTAAATGCCCTGTTTTTTTTTTTTTTTTTTTTTTTCCATTTTCTGTGTTTTTCTACATTTGAATTCAAAGAATATTCTCTGGCATTTTGTAAATCTAGGACCGAGACTGATCATTTTGCCAAAATACAACATTATTGCAGGTGATGTGCAGATATCAGTGAAAATGAACTCAAGGTACTGAATTACTTGCAAAGTGTTTATAGCACAGTGTTTCAAAGTAAATCCACCAAGGACAATACTGGGTTTCTGGCTTGTTCTGCTCTGCATTTGCTCAGGCTTTATCTTCTGCCAAGGACCCACCTTTAGGAAAATTAAGAACTTGATGTCTGCTGTTATATGTAGTATCTTTAGCGGAACTAAAATGAATATATGTCAGCATTGACTTGCTAGTGTGATAATAAAAATCTGACCTGTCATCTTTGAGCCAAATATTTGTAAATATTATGCTTCTGGGATTATTACCATGGTGTTCACAGAGCAAATCCAGAGTGAAGAGGACTTAAGCCTGGGAGCCTCTGGTGGAAGTCATTCGATGGCTTTATCAGCAAAGTAGCCATTTTTCCAGCATTCTACTTATTTGTCCGTTTCCAATGCCTTTTACGTAAAGGATGATTTTGAATTTGCTGATTTGCAGCAACTCCTGGCGTATGGTCTCCTTTTTAAACCTATTTTTAAAACCTTTTATGATAACAGAGGGGGAAAATTTCCCCATCTCTCTAAATGTATACTTATAAAAATAAAATTTCTTCAGAAAATGTACAGTATGCTTAATCCTAAATTAACGTGGTTGCTGAAATGCTATTCCTTAACCTCAAGGCATATGCGATTTCTAAAGAAACAAATTCAGCGTTTAATTAACTCTGAAATCCTCCCGTAAATGGAGCTTATATGTGTGTGTAAAGTTCAAGGCAGGATGAATTTAGAGAAGAAAACTCCTCGGGGGGGTTGCTGTCCTACAGAAGCCAGCCGGCCCTATCTGAGGCAGACAGACCCAGCGCATGGCTGTGTGTACTAAATTAAGGAGTGCGGAGGTTCAACCAGAGTGCACAGATTAAAATTTTCAATAGACCCAAAAATGTCTCGAAGGCATGAATGAGCCTGTCACTTTTCCTCTGCCTCTCCAGCAAATGATGGATTCACTTTATACCCACAACACAACACGTGAGATATGCCTGGTCTCCTCCGTTATTCTTCCTTCTCCAATCATGCTGAAATAGAGGTTGTGGTTAAACAAATCTCCTTTTATGGAGCAAAGCACTGTGAAACAGAGCTGATTAGGGCCTGACACATCAAATTAGACGGGGGCAGCTATGTGCCTGATGACTCTATTGTTTCAGGAGGTGGCGCTGCCTTCCCCAGCCTTCCTAACTACACAAGTAACTTTGTTTACTTTTAATTTAGAGAAAGCTTTGACTACAGTGATATAATTATTAATACAAAGTGAGTATTTTATTTCTAAACATATTACTACTCATTTTTTTCTGCCCTGTATCTTAAAACCTGCTTTAAAAAAGCGATTTTGCCAAGCAGGCATTAGACTAGCAAATCATCTAACAAACATGAGAGTTTACTATGTATGGAACGGTGTTTTAAAACAATATTTTGAGAGAAATAGCAACGCAAGTGACTGATAAAGAATAAAAGATGCATAAAATGTCCTAATTTTTAAATAAAACTTCCATAAATATAACTAAGACTATTCTCTAATGTCTAGCACAGCAATCTTACCTAGTTTGCAAGCTGCAAAAATTTATAAATCATAAGGGTGGTGGTTATTGTATAAGAATTATTCTATTTCTTATGCTAACATATATTTTTGGATACTTTTCATATATATATGTATAGATACAAAAAATATATATTTATTCACCAAGACATGTCCAGGATATCTCTCAGTAGTTTATTTATAGTTTCTGAGCAAATAACACCTAAAAAGATGCTTACCTTTAAATATATTCATATTGCTATTTATGTAACTACACTATACTTTCTGCTTCTAACTCTAGAGGGCTTTAAAAGTTCATCTTTATCTGCCAATCCTAAATTTAATACCACTGTAGTAGCCTTATTTACCTGAAATTGTTATTTACCTTAGGGAAGTATAAAGTAAGAAATACCAGTTGGAAAATCAGAAATAATGGATTTTTAAGTCACCAATTGGTTGCATATAGCATCCTTTCCCATCTCAATTCAACAGACTGTAGTTTGGATTACAGAAAAGAGTGGGTTTGATGTAAGTAACCAAGTCTTAGAAATAAATGATAAAGGCACAGAGTTTGCTAGGCCACTGTTACTCAAAATGCTCAAAACGCTGTGTTCAGATCATGGCTGTATGTGTGGCCCTCCACACAGAAGCCTGTGGTTGTACCACTGGGCAGATTCTCTGATTTGAGTTCTAACTGCCTCTCCCTAGAGCAGGCGATAGAAGCCTTTGATCTTAGGCATTTTTCAGATTTTTAAGTGATGTCATCATGTGAAACTGAACATGGCAAATGAAAGCAATTGTTCACAAAATTACTATTTTTCCTTCATACCTACTATAGCTTTTAAAGTTCAGACTGTTTCTGGGAGGATTTGGGATTGTTCCAGATTCATAAAATTTGATAAATGATTAAACAAAACTGCAGTTCTCGGTTAATATTAAGAGATTCTTATGATTGATACCCTTGGTATGAACCCATCTGGTGGTCGCTGTGAAATGTACATGGGATAGAAAAATCTCAAAAGCCAGAATGACCTTTTGCCACATATATGTCACAGACGACATGTGAATGTGGGTGCACTGGGGTTTGCTTCTTATACATCACATCTGACGCGATAAGAAAAAAACTGTGGTGTTCTGCTTAACACATCTAGAGGTGATACGAGAACTCACAACTCCCTATCATCTTTATGTAGTGCGACAGGTTGAGAAGAAACAAGTTGTTATGATTCCATTATTTGGGTTGTTACATTTATAATAGAAAAACTGGGGGTTTGGGGGATCCTCAGGGGCTCCCTATGGGGCAGGGCTCAGATAACAGGTTTTCAGTGTTGAAGTTCAGAGGTTGCCAGGGATCAGTGCCCCTGCTGGGTTTGTGATAAATGCATCAGTAAGTCCCATCTAATTCCTCCAGCCTGAGAGCAAAAGTGTTTTTCTGGAACCTTGCATTTGCATTCAGAACTTGTTTCTTGCTTGATCCATTTAAAGATTACTCTACATATGAGCGTGCATACGCATGTCTCTCACACATAACATCTCAACTGCAAAGTCAGCCAGCAACAGCAGTAGAAGATTATGAAATACAGCTGCAATTGTGAAGTCTGTATTGGTTTAACTCTGAGATTACATTCAACTTTACTTGAAATTAAGGCCTGAAATAACTTACCTAATGACTTTCACTCAATTTGTTAATAATAATGATTATCTTCTCCCAACATATTTCAACTAAAATATGAGAGATTAAAGTCCTGCAAAGAGGAAATCCTCACTAATTAGTTAGTATATAAAATCTTGTCAATAAACACTTGTGTATCAAAAATATGAAAAAGTACTATCTTTGAACTAGCAATATAATATCTTTGAATTAGGCAACAGTAATCATAATCTTACCAAATACAAAATCAACAGATCTAAAATAATTTTTAGCTCACTTTCCTTTAAATGTTAGAATATAAAGTACATATATTATGCACTAAATAATATTTGGGGACATTTTTACAGTAATTCTTAACTTCCAGAATTTTACACGGTGATATAATTCCCTTAAAATAACTACCCTCCTGCCACGCCTACCGAGTCTCACACTCTCACACAGTTACGCCATACAAGATAGATCTAACAATAGTCGTAGATATTTTTGCTTCCACGTATTCACATTCTGTTAATGTAGACTAAAAGTTTCACATTTAACAACTCCTCAATCAAAACTTATTCTACACTGTTAAGAGAAAAATACATCACCATAATGTAGTTAAAGGGAGTTAATCATAAATCAACTGGAACACTTAATATTACATTATTTTAACATGTACACAATGATGGATGATGAAATCAAGATTATGAAACATAGAAAAATCATCACCATTGATTAAAGTTGCAGTAAGACAGTATTTCTTTCCAGACTAGTATAGAGATGATTCAAAAGTGTTTTTTAATTTTCCCTCACAATTAAATTTTGTGTATATACATTTCACTTAGGGTATCAATCTTTTTTATTGGCAAGTGTTTGCACTATATTTTGTGATACGTTTTTGTAACAATGCTATATGAGTTTCATTGTCAGAATGACAGAAATTGAAGTTAATGTGGCTTGAAATAGACGACCCAAATGAGGTGGAATAAAATTGATAATATATCTAATTTTTGAAAATATTAGCTTATCAATATAAAAAACATAAATTTACCATCACTTTATGTCATTTTACTGATGAAAAAATATTAAGTTTTTTCCAAAGTCATTCTCACTCAAATAGAATTCTATTTGGATCCAAACCAGGCTTTTATTTCATTTTTAGGAATGAGAATATTTTTTGTTAGAAGACCCTTGAAAAAATGTATAACAGAATACTTATAAGAATTACATGTGTGTGTATGAAAAGATTACTGAAGGTATTCCTAGATCTATGAAGCTACTGTAATCAATCAGTGTAAAATGAGATTATACATTAATTGAGAAACAGATTTAATTATTTCTAAGAATTAAATATAATAAAATTGTTTCTTCAAATTATTTTTACAGCAGGTATGTTATTTGGTATATGTATATTTGGTAAGATTATTATTATTATATACATGTAAATGTCAGTAAATTGATGCAGTTAGTCTCTCTGTTGACAAATACTTTCTGAGAGTATCCTATACTGAAAATTTCTTCTGAGAATTGAGTATACAGTGCTAGAAGAGATGGGCAGCCTATATTTATGTTGCTTCGTTCTATTTAGCAAGATATATAACATACAAATAAACACAAAAATAATTAAGATAATCCCACTGCAAGTGCTAGGAATAAGGTCATAGTAGCAACATGGTTCAGAATACTGAGAGGCATAACTGGGGAGTATGTTTAGGGATGACAGAGGGCAAGACAGCTCTCAGGAGCTGGGCCTTGACTTGAAACCCGAATGATGAGAGAGTAATGCATGATTTTACCGGAAGAGGCCTCCAAGGGAAAAGAATAGCACATGCAGAATTCTGTAGTAGGAAAGATATTGTTTCTGTAAGATCCATTAAATCCAGCTGGATGTGAACATGGTGAAAAGGGGGAAAATGGCTGGGGGAGTCTCAGATCAGTAACAGGCATCAAGCCTTTCAGGATCTCTCAGGTCATGATAAGGAGCTGGGACTTTAAGAACCATTGGAGGATGTTAGACCAGGGAGTGCTGATTTACATTTCAGAAAAATGACTCTCGGTTGTTTTGTAGAATATGAACAAGAAGAGGTTAACTGTGGAGGCGGTAACAGGAGAGTATGGCATGACAGTGGTCCAGATGGAGAGAATGGCGGCAGAGACCACGCTGAGACTTTTTGTTTTGAGACCCCATTTCTAAATACGTAAAACCCACCCACGGATTCCTACTGCCTCAAGATAAAGCTTATGTTTCAAGGCCTGACCAGACTTCTGCCTGCCTCTCCAGCCTCACCTCCCTGCACTGCAGCTGGCAAGTCAGAAAACATCCTCTGAGAAAACATCCTTTCATGCAGGGCATTTTGAAGGTAAAGTGCGGGACTAGGAGAGGCAGTGAATATGAGTGCGAGTCAGAGATAAATACGGTATCTCTCCTAAGGCTTTCTCTGAAATCATGGTGTGAATGGTCATGATGTTTATTGGAAAGCAAAGTGTTTAAGGGAATTGGAAGGAAATTAACGAAAGGAAAAACTATTATCTCTGTTTCGTCTACACCTAGTGCCTATCCTAGTGAAGATGGCAAGTAGGAGATTGGATATAAGAATTTATTGGTAATGAAATAAGGCTTTGCTATTCTGTACATTTGAGAGTCAGTGTGTGGATGCTATTTAAAGTTATGAGGCAAATAAGGGAACCTCAGGAGGCAGTGCACAGATAGAGAATGGGGTGAGGGAAGAGCCTTGGATACTGCTGTATTCAGTGAACTGATACAGTAGGAAAAAATACCAACACAGAAAATGTGATTACATTACCAATGACTCTGAGCTAGGTGTCAAGAGAGCTTAGAGATAAATATTTTGTGAAAAAGAAAGTGCCAAGTGCTGCTGAAACCTAATGTAACACGAGGACAGAAAATTGACCTTCAGCTTTGGCAAGCTCTATCGGTTCAGTCTCTGTGCCTGGAGGGGCAGAGAAACCCTGACCAGCACAGGTTGAAGAGAAAGTGTGAGATGAGACAATAAGACTGGTGTGACAGGACATTTTTGGAGATGTTTGGCTTTGAAGGAAGAACATCAGTGTATAAAAGGCCGGCGGGAATTCTACCAAAGACATAGCTACTGAGGTTGGCCTTTGAACAGTGTCTGTCCTTTCATCTGCACAGGTGGGGCAGCTGAGAATATGGGTACACGTTTTTTAAAGTGGTGACTGGAAGAGGAAGTAGTTCTTGATTGAGCTCAATTATTTTATTCTTGTGCTGGCAGTCCAGTTGGGAGGAGCTGTTGGAGAGTTGAGGAGAGAGTATGAGGGAGTCATCCCAGAGAGCAGAAAAGGTAGTGTACTAGAGAAAGAGAGACGCATTGTTGAATAGTGTTAAGAGACTATCTGAGATTAGTGGCCATAAATCTGAAGTGAGTCCATCCAGCAAGATTATGAAATGTTTCTCCAGCAACATTCATCTGCAGCCCTTTCAGAGGGATGGAGCGTTGGAAGCATTGGTATTTTGACAGCTCTATTGACAGGTATTTTGACATTAGTTTATGCTTAAGATTATGACTATACTAATTCACATTCCTACCAATAGTGCCCAAGGGTTCTCTTTGGTCCACGTTGTCTGCAATATTCATAGTTTGTCTTTCTATAATTGCCAGGCTTTAAGATATAAGGAGATATCTTACGGCGGTTTTCATTAGCGGTTCTCCGATGATTAGTGATGTTGAAAATTTTTTCATATACCTGTTGGCCATTTGCATGTCTTCTATTGAAAAGTCGCTATGCAGATCCTTTGCACATTTTTTCATTTGGGTTATTGGTTTTCTTGCTATTTCTTGTTTTAAATACTGCTAAAAATATATAAAGAGCTCAAACAACCATATAAAGAGTCGTTTGAGCTCTTTATATATTTTTGTTACTAACACCTTGTCAGATGTATAGATTGCAACTATTTTCTCCTGTTCGGTAGATTGTCTCCTCACTCTGTTGATTGTTTCCTTTGCTTTATCAAAGCTTTTTAGTTTGGTCTAATCCTATTTGTCTCATTTCCTTTGTGTTGTCTGTGCTTTTAAATTCCTAGCCAAAAAGTTGTTACCCAGTCCAATGTCATGATGTCATGGAGCTTATCCCTTAGATTTCTTCTAGCAGTTTTAGAGTTTCAAGTATTCCATTAAAGTCATTAATCCATTCTGCGTTGGTTATTGTATACGTTATAATGAAACCATGTGGCATTTAACCTGCATGCCTAGATTAAGGAACGTTAGTTGCAAATATGTATTTTAATTAGAATGCTCTTATGTGACCACTGAGCATAAATGTTACTGGTAAAATATCTAAGCTGTTATATTATTGTAAATTTGGGGTGATTTTCCTTTGGTTAAAGAGTAAATAGGCCAGGACATAGATGAGAATGGAAATTGTGATAATACCAAGAAGCATAAGGTTTTAGGTTGGATATATTTCTTTATACAATTATCATTAAATGTGAATGATGGACAGCAAATCCACTCATATATTATAATTAATCTCAGTACTTGAAGAGTGATATTTATCCACTCACCCATGTACCTAGCCCTGTTTCTATTTGTTTACTATAATCACGACAGAGAGAGAAAAAAGTATAACAAATATATTTTTTCTTTGATTAATCTTTTGACAGGAGCTAGTTCAGTTGAATGTTGAGTCAGAAGTGAACACTGTATTTCATTTGACAGTAAGAAATACAGAGAGAATATTGGAATGACTGAATCCTGAAAAGATATGGGCAAGCTTTCAGATATTGTTGTTTCAAATGTAATGAAAATAAGCTAGATGAATAACAATAACTTCTTATTGTACTAATCAATGTCTCTAAGGAAGAAACTATGTTAAACAATTTACATGTATTAATTCAATGTCTACATCAGCTGAAAACGATAAAGCCTATCAGTTCCCCTTTCCTTAGGAAAAGACTAGTGATTAATGATGTTAAGGAATTTGCTTGCAACTAAAATTTAGAACCGAAATGCAAACCTGGGTTCGTTTCATTCAAGTGTTGGCACATTTTCAGGGGTATTGAATGTTTCATTTAAAAATCTAAAACATTTTATAGAGCTTTATTTTCATAAAAGTTTTGGAAACCATGTTTTAGATAATAAATACTTTAAACAGCCAACTCATACGAGTGTGTTAATACATCCAAGAGATAAAAATTAAAAGGTCAACATTTAAAGAAAGCAGAACATTTCATATTTATTTGCAATTGGGTATTTCACTTTTAATTTTTAGTGAACTATTCCATCATTGAAGTGGCTTTGTACTCTGGGGTTTGAGATGTAAAACTTGTCAGTGGGACCTCTCCATGGTGGACACGTGTCTGCTGTACACAAAGGATTCACAGCTTATGGTGCATAGGTGCACACATACGTGTTTGTTTTACACAAGGCAAACAGATTGTAAGGCTATTGTTCATAGAAAAGTAGTAGGTTATACATGCTTTTAAAATACACTATTTTAGTGAGGTCATTCGAAGAAAATTTTGAACAGGAGAAAAACAGCTCTTGAATCTAAACTTAATTATACCACATTTTATACCAGGATAAAAGTGTAGCAAAAAAATGTTTCCCATATTATGCCAGACTAGCAATGTCTGAAATAACCTAATGCAATGCTTCTTTTTCCACTGAATCATAGAAATTCAGAAAGTATAAGAAGATGTCAAGTTCATAAGGCATTGTACTAAATAGTAACTCAAAACTGTAGGTTTTTGAGTGGAAAGAAATAGCTTCAAAACTGAATGTCAAAAGAAAAGAAAAAATGTATAATAGATTAAGAATACCAAAAATAACATCTCTTTATTGAATATAACATCAATGACAGACAATTTTAAAAATATGTCATCTCCCAAATCCTTTAGGCATAAATCATATCTGTCATATAACTTTCATTTGCAGTTTATTTGATATAATACTTTCCTACTTGTTTAATTTAGAGATCAAATTCATCTAATTGTTTATACACCAAATGACACAATGATGATTATTTCTATTCTGTGTTCTCTGGTTCTTTAATTGACACATGAACAATTGTTTAAACATAAAGAGTAATTAGCTAAAATTGGTTATTATGAATAATAATAAAATACTTATTAAAATCAAAACCTTCTGCCAAACTGAATTCAGAAAAACCATTTATGTAATTAAACACATTAGCAAAATAGAAAAGAAGGAGAGAGGAAAGCCTACAAATAGAATACCTTTACTCAAATCGACATACAATTCTGATGTCTTAAGAAACTTGAGTGGTAATATTTTATATTATATTAGAGGTAATATTGTATATACTCCCACCATTTTTAAAAGATAGTAAATTTAAACTCAAGGACATTAAGTTATGTGTCAAAGGTTATTTTTCGGAGATACCATCTCTTTTCATTATTCTCTTCATAATAAAATATAATATTGACAGATTTTGAAAAAAGCCATACTTTTCCCCTGGATATCAATTTACTTATAACTGATACTATACTTGTGACAGTAAATGCCTCATGATGTCACTCAACTACAAAGCAAGGCCTTTCTGTGATTCCTTAAATAGGGCCTCAAACAAAATCCAAGGGGTGGTTAAGAAAGTATTCAAATATCCTCAAAGCAATGTGAAAACCTAATCCTGAAAAATATATTTATAGTGTTAACATCTCCTATTTTAAAATCAGTTAGCTTGCTTGGAAGAAAAAATTATAAGGGGAAAGCTATTGAACTCTACCGAGTACTTACCATGTTAAAACTAGATAGCCCAGTAGAAAAGGTCATTGAATTTTATTGAATTCCATGAATTAAAAAAAATTATTGAAGGAATGCTAACTATAGATCAAGGGAGGTAAACTTGTGTTTCAGCAAGTGAGTATAATAGTTATTAAAGTTCCATCATGGTTGATCCTTATGTTCTTAAAAGAGCCTGCCTATGAACAATGGTGTGCGTGAGAAAGATCATTAATAAATTTTGATTAATTGTTGGATAGACCACAGTGCCAAAGATGAAATGAAAAGCCAGAAAGAAGCAAGTGGCAAAAAGTGAGTGACAAACTTTTGCAATACGTGAATGAATGAGGCTAAAAGTTCGAGGGGAAAAGGAAGGCAAAGAAGGACATTTATATGATTGAGCATCCTGGTTTGAAAGACATTATATGTTTAATTATATTATTCCCTTGTCCTTCCATGAACCCTATGAAGTATTAATAGCCTGTTTTATAGGAAAAGTTCCTTGAAGCTGAGAGCATTTATATAGGTTATCCAAGGTTCCCTTTCTGGTAAATAGTGAAACCAGAGTCCAAAATCCAAACAAACTGACATAATATTTCATGGTTTGTCATCTAAATTTTTGTTGCACAAAGTGTGGTCCGTAGACCAGGAATGTCTTCATTTGGGAGCTTGTTAGAAATGAAAGATCTCATACTCAAACCCAGAACCGTGAAATCATAATCTGCATTGTAATGAGATCTCCAGGTGATTCTTATCCACATTGCAGTTTGAAAAGCACTCAACTAAAACACTCTAATGGACGCTAAGTGGGACCCACAACAGTACCCCCAGGAGTCAGAAAGAGTTGAAGGAAGAGGAGAGGAGTTAATATTACAAATGCGGAGCATGTGCTGAAGGTCTTTTAGGGAAAGTCAGGACTGGTTATGTCAGGCAGAGGCAAAGGATTAAATGGCCCAGGCTAGGCTGTGTTTAATCTAAGAATTAGAAAAATATGAAGATGTGAACTGAAAACACCCTTATCAATTATCTGCTCCCATTCCCTCCTTTTTCACTTCAGGTGCTGACTTCTGCAAGCATAATATGTAGAAGCAAGAATTGAGCCTCTTATGCCCCAACATATGAATCAGTTCTAGAAAAGAACCTGCTAGTCCTAAAAAAATATAATGGGCTATCCTGGATTGTTCAGGGTAACCCCGATTCCAAATATTGTGTTATTATTAGACCTAGTATCATGTTACAAATAATAGTCTAAAATTTCAGCACAGATATGACTATTCCATGCATATCAATGAACTCAAACACCTGGGTATATAAAGCTTAAATTTTCAAAGTGGTGATTTACTAGAAATTGTGATTGCTCTAAGCAGAATGCTTTAATGTATAGCATTATGACATTATATAAACTCTATATTAGGACAAAGCAAAGATCTGTTGATATTCAGTTAACAATTCCTTAACACTGTTAAATTAATTTTCAACTGTGGTGTGCCTCATTTTCTTCCTACCATTTATCAACAGCTGAATTTTAAAACGTTCATTTACTCACTTAACATTTATTGAGTACCTAATAGATGCTGGATATTATCTTAAATATTAGAGTTAAACAAATGCCTATGATTTGCTGAAGAAAGCAGAGGCATGCAAATAATAAGTAAAAATGAATGCTATTGCTATATTTTAGAAGCACATAGGATTTAATGGACACAAAAGACAGAGGTTCAATTCAATCTGACATGAAGTTGAATTCAAAGAAGATATGAGGCTTCAGGTGAATGACATCAATGATCACCATATGAAAAGTTGCTTGGGCTCAGCGCCAATGCCAGGGGATATGCCCCTGCAAGCAAAGGCACCAACAACTTTGGTGAAGACACAGGTAGGATGACTGTGGTGTAAGATGTGGCACATTTTGTTTAGAAATAAGCCTGTATCTGTGTATCTGTGGACATGTCTGCTTTACAGGAGGTTGAACTTTGGTGTTTAAATGACAGAAAGCCCTTGGAGAAGTGAGTAAAGTGATCATTATGTCAATTTAGAAAGGTCATTGTACGTTGGTGCATTGGGAATGGATTAGAGCAAGTGAACCACTTCAGAGCAGAGAGAGATGATGTAGGTTGAAGTTAAGAAAGTGATATGTGATGTAACATATTTGGTATCAAGTCTATTGCCTGAGTTTAATTTACAATATATTTAGGTAATGGAGTGGAACAGACAAACAAACAAACTTAAAAATAAGCATCAACATTCCTCCTTAGGAAAAATAAGGGAGGTATTTAGAAAAACTTCAATAAAGTTCTTGAATGAAAAATCAGACCCTGGGGCATGAGTTAAAGACAGAATGGAAAAGAGTGGCTCTGCTTTATAAATGGTGAAAGAAAGGGGCAGTGAGAAAGTGTGAAGAGGAGAGAGGAAGCAAGGAAAACTGAGTAAATGGGGAGAATCACAGAAGAAATCTGGGCAGAAGGCTGGATAAAATCTCACATGTTTAGAAACATGGGTGTCTAATTAAGGTTGATGCTATTGTTAAGCCTGCTGAACACGTGAAGGCTGATGTTAAAAGTTTTTCTTTGTTCAGTATGTATATGGAAAAAGGAAAAAAAAATGACCTTAGTCTAACATCTGGCTCTTTCTGTGATAGGAAAATAGGTGAGTTAAGAAATGGGTAACAAAAGTGAAAACTGTCCTCAGGATATGAATGGGAACACCAGTGAATACTGGAGGTCGTCACCTGTAAGTTACAGGATCTGTAGAAATAAGAAAATGAGATATATCCTAAGACACAGAAATGGTGATATTGGAAACAGTTAAAGACTCTACGCCATGTGCTCCAACCTATGAGAAAAGATCCATAAACAACCAACATGTTCATACAGGGGTTATTATCTGAATATAAGTTTCGATTAAAGTATTGGTAAATGTTTACTTAATTTGAATTAGAATGGAGTTTACGTAAATAAGATGAGGGGAGCACTCATAGTAAAGGACTGCTAACTGCCACTCTCTTCAGGAGCCATTTGTATTCTTCATAGTCCTTTTGTGGAAAACCCAAGATAAAAGTCCCAACAGACCAGTTAAGGGGGGAGTTTTTATGCTTGGGTTTGCCAGTGTTTCCAACCTGGAAATCCAATGTCATTGTTTTGTAGTCCCAGTTCAGATCTACTTTGCCAGGTCTGAATCTCTAGTTTCTGGATGAGCCATCTGTATTAGATCCTTTTCATGCTGCTGATAAAGACATACCCAAGACTGGGAAGAAAAAGAGGTTTAATGGACTTACAGTCCCACATGGCTGAGGAAGCCTCACAATCATGGTGGAAGGCAAGGAGGAGCAAGTCACATTTTAAATGAATGGCAGAAGGCAAAGAAAGAGGTTGTGCAGGGAAACTCTTAATTTTAAAACCATCAGACCTCCTGAGATTCATTCACTGTCATGAGAACAGTGTTGGAGAGACCCACCCCCATAATTCAGTCACCTCCCACTGGGCTCCTCCCATGACACGTAGGAATTGTGGGAGTCGCGATTCAAGATGAGATTTGGGTGGGGACACAGCCAAACTGTATCACCATCCAAGCTAGAATTTCCACGTTAATACATGAGCTCTTCGTATGGCCTCATTGTCATTGCAAAAAAACTCAAAAATCACAGGAGAGCTAAATATATGGAAAGCATCCATCAGACTTTGTACCATTCTGAAAGAGCCACTGTTAATTTTGTGACAACCCTTTCACATAACTCTTGCACAAAAATGGAAACCTACCACACATGTCCTTTCATTGCAGACACAAAGTCCTTTTATTCTTTTTGTTTGTTTGTATTGCTTTATCTTTTCATCCCCTCTTCCACTCTTCACACCCACCCGCAGGGTACAACAATTAATGGTAATAACCAGGTTGATTTCCTTCCTAGAAAGTTTTGTAATGAACATTTCCAAATATTGTTTGAATGTGTTAAATTTTCAGGTCAAAGAAGTTTGTTATTTATCAACAAATACTATTTGATTCTAATACCTATAAAATGTTCAGATGCATTGGAGAGGCAGCATTCTGGAATGGTTACAGGGGCTGAGTCCAGAGAGAAACTGCTTGCCTTTGTATCTTGATCATTCTTCTTTCTAACTGTAATGCTGGGCACTTACTTAACCTCTCTGTGTTTCAGCTTGATAGGCTATAAAACAGAGATGAAAAATAAAATCTGACAGGTTTGGGAATTAAATGCATTAATACTTGTAAGGCACTTTGAATTATGCCTGGAACATAATAGTCACTCAATGAAGAGCCTGGTGCAGTAGCTCACATCTGTAGTTCCAGTAATTAGGGAGGCTGAGACAGGTGAATCATTTTGAGCTCAGGAGGTCGAGACCAGCCTGGCACCATGGTAAAACCTTGTCTCTACAAAAAATACAAAAATTAGCTGGGCACGATGGTGCACACCTGTAGTTTCAGCTACTCTGGAGACTGAGGCAGAGAATCACTTGAGTCTTGGAAGCAGAGGTTGCAATGAGCAGAGATCACACCACAGCACTCCAACCTAGGTGAAAGAGAAAGACTCTGTCTTAAAAAAAAAAAAATTCACTCAATGAAAAAAAATCATGTTTATTGCTGTCCTGATCATTGTAATTGCTAGTGTTATTACTATTTCATTTCTAACTCTAAAACCATGTGTGACCATTTCAAACAGTGGACTTGGGAGTATTTCTTGAGGATGTCCCACTTAACCCTGTCTCTTGCTTGTACGTTCCTGAGTTTCCTACTCATCTCTTTTATGATGTGCCAAGTGCATTTACGTGGTGGGTTGGGGAGGACGGGTTAGCTTTGTCCATCAAGGTTATGTTGGAATGACTGTGGCCCCAGGAGATGGTGTCTTAGGGTCAGAATTTCATTTCACAAAAGAGCACCTGTCTTGATCATTGGAACATCCCATGGTTTCTTTCTTGACCCTTACTCCTCTGTCAAGTTCACCCTAAAGGCCAGTATTGAGGAGCACCTGCAAAACCTTTATGACGGCTGCAGTCCTGTCTTTTCACCTCCGTCCCGACAAGATTCTGGAAGAACTGGAGGGAAGAAGGCAGTCCCACTGCAAGCTCCACTGGAAAAAATCACTTAAGAGTATTCATGTATACAATACAGAAGGTCAGAGAAGATTTAACAGCAGGACAGCTAGGGAAGCATTGGCAGATACGCCCACAAATGCAGTGTTCAAGTTGACTTATCCTGTAATTGATCTATGGGTTTTAATTAGCGTGTGACAACCATAATTTACTTTATCTCAAATATTATTTTTTTTCAAGCACTTTCCCCTTTGATGATTATCTGAACACACAGTAAGCATATTTCAATTCAAGGTAACACCCTGTTATCTCCCTTAAGTCATCATTCCATATATTAAAAACATATATCTTATTCGAATTTTAGTAACAATAAGTACATGTGTTGTAAAGGATCTCAATTTGATTAATTGAAATTTATAAACTCACAGCTCTCTGGACTCATAATCAAAACAATTGATTACTTTTCACTAAAGTTGCTATTTCTCAGCATGTTTACGATGTCATTTGAGGTTGACACATTATGGTTTAATGGTAAATAGTGTTTCTTTTTACTGATTAGCCATCAGAAGAGATGTTAAAAGTGTTTAATTTTTGGATTTTCTAATTTTATTTACTCTATCAATTACTAAAGCCTAAAGGAATTTAGGAAAATAATTTTAAATTAAATGTAGCTTATTGGGGATCTTTACTTACTCTCTTTAAAACTTGACAGACTTAGAAATTATGTCCTTGGGTCTCCTAAGCTTACGTAGTCAGTTATTCAATGGAGTTTAACTGGATTAACTGCAAAAGACACAACTTTTGAAGGAAGCTGACTAGCAAATTCATGTATTTATAGTAAAACTTTATTATAGAGACTTAGAAACATAAATTATAACCTGCTCTCAATTTTTTTAAAAAATAAGAAAACAATGTAAGTTTTATCTAGTAAAAAATATAAATATTACAACATATATTCCTTCACTTCATTACTCCTTCAATTGCTAAATCTAAGCCAAAAATGTAGGCTGCTTTTGCTCTCCACAAGTTTGAGTTAACTTTTAAAACTCAAAATCATTTTATTTGAATTCAAATTACTAAGCATTTTAATTATTAAGTAAAATTTCTTTCAAATGTAAACACATTCACAGTTGTTAATAATAGTACCTGGTTACAGAAAAGTATTAAAAACTACCATAGTCTTGGAAAAATAACTTTACTACTTAGCCTATTATAACTATATATGAGCTACTATCACTTATAGCTAAGTAATTTCTGCAATATTTAACATTCTCAGTACTACCATTCATAACAATAAGCTTGACATGAGATATAACATTAAAAGGCATATTTGTTAAAAATGCTTAATGATTAAAATATTTTAATATTTCAAAATAGATACAAATTACTAAATTAAGGTGCTCCTATGATGTCAAATATGTAGTGTCCCAGGAAAGCAGAGATTACAGGGTGTAGGGAAATATTCACCAGCCAATGTAAATGCAGTATTTAATACACAGTCAGGAAATACAAGAGTTGCTGGCCCTTGGTAGCTAACCTAGAGACCTCTGGGTGCTGAGCTAGAAAAAATGAAGTCTGATTTTGACTTCATCATATAAACAGAATGTCATCCGCACATCAGATTCCACCCACAGTGAACCCCTGGCATGGTTAATGATTATAATCTTCACATTTAATCACGGGAACTCAGTGACAGGCAAACAAAGGTTAGCTAAACTGACAGTTCAGACTCTTTCAATGGAAGAGAACGCCACAAGTTTTATTTTTAAATGTGCGTGTCCAATTCCAACAACACTTTTCCAAAATGCAGCTGAAGCATGTGCAAAGCATAGTTACTAGAAAGAACTCATCATTTTTCTCTCTCATGTGGTAGGAATTATCTGGAAATTTGCTAGGTTACTTTCAAAGGTCCATTTTTCCAATGCCACTTTCCGGGTTGAATTAACTTGGGAGTTTTAAAATATGGAATAAAGATCTGTATACAAAGGAGATTCTTTTAACTAAAATTGTTTCCATGTTCTTATCTTTAATTAAATCATTTTAATTATTTTTTCTAAATAATCTCATTTTAACGTATTTTAGTTTTTCATAGAATATGCAACCAAACCACCTGTAGTCTAATAAAATGAATGAAAGAACTTAGAAAATGTTCTATAGCAGTATGTATTCAAGAACCCTTTACATGACAATAATTTAAAGTTTTTAGAATTCTAAGCAAACACACTGTGAAAATAAAAATTTTAACATATGTTATATTTTAATTGAGTAGTCAGGATAATTTAATGAATTTGTATTAGAGAAGTCAGGAATATTATTTCTCTTATAATAAACAGCACAAAATGCATGATAATTTAATTATATTAAATTTAATACAAGGTTTTACAAAAGATAGTATCTGCTATTTATATACATGTGGATATGCCTTGCAGTAAAAATTATGGTATCTTTTCTAAAATTATGTTTTTAGCCTTATATGTAAGAGGTATTTTAAAATGTGTTAACAATTTTTTGATGAATTAAATTTTACTTGAAATTTATTACTTATTACTGACAAAGTGTCTAATATATTGCTTCTTTTCATAAAACCTTAATTTGAGATAATTTTTAACTTATCTCTTGTGATATTTAATAATTATTACTTGAAAATCCTTTATTTCAGTTACTTTGTTATCCTTTTTCCAAAAATGTATTTTATTCTTTTTTGAGCATGCCAATATAACTTTTTACTATTGTGTATATTTTGTTTAATGATATTTAATGATGCTAATGCTTGTTTGATTTTTTTTATTTTTTAAAGAGATTCACTGTAATAAATTGAAATTTTTAGAGAATATATACAGCTGCAGATCAGAAGTGTGGTGTTTGCCGTTTATGCAGTTTGGGATTCTTTTTAAGAAAGTTGGTACAAACTCATTAATAAAAATTGGTAAGCATGATCAGAAAGAGAAAACTCACAATGAATAATTAATGATGGAAATTACTTTAAATTACAAAATCTATAAAATAGCATGTGTGTATTAATTGACTACCTGATAAACTATAAATGGTTCCTTAGTTTTTAGTTATATATAGTTTGATCACACTTGACTTCCTATGACAAAATATTATTTGTAACATTTTTTGTAGAGCTAAGAGAAAGATAATCTAGTACTTTTTTTTAGCCCTACTAACTAAAATTTGTGTTTCATTTTTAATAGTTTAGAAAAGTTCCTTTCAGCATCACAATTAGAGGATTTCTTTTTAGCATATTTGGGGACATCTTGGCCAGCTTCTTTTGTATCTCAGCTATTTCAAACATACTTTTTTTTTTTTATAGTTCTGCTACATGTTGTGCTCTGCAAACACAAGAATTCTGATAAATTACATTTTGTATGATACTCATCAAAGAGAAATATAAATTTAACTTCTTTCATGTTGATGGAAAATTCTCCTGTGAGAGTGATTGACAATATGTCCTAGAATCAGTAAACATATTTGAAGCTTGATTGATACTAGAGGTTCCTTTCAACAATTTACATTAAAAATGGGAACTCGCTGAAGTATATACCCACTAAACATATAGATTTGTTTTCACAAAATGTTATCTCTTCCTCTCTTCCTCCTTCCCAAAAACATGTAGACTCACGTGGGCTCAGGTGCATGCATACACACACCTCACACTGAAAATCTTAGAGGCGATAATTGGCCATAGCGGAGAGTCTGTGTCTCCAACAGATTTCTCCTTAGTCATATCACAGCAAGAGGTGATTGGTAAACAAAGATTTTAAAACTAGTATCAACTTAAATTCTCCAGATTTTATTATCTCTGAA
Organism: Cacajao melanocephalus; assembly: GCA_963573385.1. Classification (NCBI taxonomy): domain Eukaryota; kingdom Metazoa; phylum Chordata; class Mammalia; order Primates; family Pitheciidae; genus Cacajao; species Cacajao melanocephalus. The sequence goes on along the minus strand of CAUYLG010011178.1, from coordinate 53,065 downwards.
CACAACAAGCAAAGATTAATTAAATCTAATGATTCCCATTGACAACTAAGACACCTACAAACAACCCTATGTATTCTAAAATCAGAATCAATACAAATCAAAAATTGAGATTCAAAAAATTGGCAAAATGCACATTTTATTTACAAGAATTCCAAGAATTTCAGCAGAGATAAACCAGCAGAATTCTTTTTTTACTGTCAAATAAAATTATATACTTATTCTTTACATTTGTGACAAAGGTCTTTTATAGTATAGGTGTTATTAAGCATATTACATATTTTGAAATCATCAAAAATACTAATTGTTATCCTGAAAACCAATCCCATATCTTTGTGTATTACACTTATGTAATAAGAAAAAATAAAATAAAACTTAGATTGCATAAATACCTGTATGGCCAATAAATAAAAAATGTGTTTAATCCATCACTCCATCACTCGTAATTTGATAAAAAACAGAATTCATGAAATGTACAAACTTTTTAAACCCATAAATCAATGCTTTGATCTACACTTCTTCACTGATACAAGTTCATGCATGCAGTTTTCTTTGTTTATCCTGAGAAATATAAGTATTATGAAAGTTGTTTACAATTACCGTTACCTTATCTGATGTATATTTGAAATATTTGCAATGACAAAATTTTCCCATTCTCAATATTTAGATTATCAAATATCCCATTTGTCACCAGGCATCATTTTTCAATTTGGCACATTATTTTGGCAAATCCCATTGTAACTAATCAGAATATTTTAAATATAAGTGTACATTCGAAGAACTTCTAAAGTTTATTTTAACGTAAAAAATGAAGAACAGTAAAACACTGTAGGCAGAGTTCATGAAAATATTGCATGCAGATAAAAGTTAAAAGAGGCTGAGGATAGCTTTTTTTTAAAAAAAAAATTCTATTGCAAGGGCACATAACACGTTGCTTGAGCTGTCAAGATTTTATTAAAGAGGAAAAGAAATGAGAAAAAAATGATGCTGTATTTTAGCCTAAAATGATTGATAGAGTGATTTCACCAAAAGAGATTAGAGGTGTTGTTTATTCTCATATCATTGATTCTGGCCTGTAGACATTTAAACTGACACAACAAACAAACAGAATGAATAGGTAAGCTACGTAACTTTTTCAATTTTATAGCCGCAGCAGCAGGACATGGTGACTTATAATCCTGAAGCATTTGCCATCTATCTAAGATAGGAAGAGGCAACATTGAAGAATGGACTGATGAACTTTCTAGAAGAGGTAAGAACTGAAGTCCATGAAGGATACTGACATCCAGAAGAAACACACAGATCTGAACATGGAATAGGAGTCCCATTGTCAGCATGTGTTCAGGTGGGCATGTCTAGCAGGAAAAACAAACAACATTGAAAACACATACTACTGTATCTCAGTGATAAGTTAGACCAAAATTCAGCTAATATGGGATGTGAGTCCTAAGGGAGGGACTTTAGCAAAGTCGGTCTAAGTATCGTTTTTATCTGTTTGAGTTTTGTTTTGTTTTATTTTGCTTTTAATTTTAAAGTAGAAATAATTCTGCATAAAGCTCACAATCAGGATAAATAAGATACTCTACATGGCAGTCCTTGTTAAGTTATCCAGTGTCGTGTACACAGGGGATACATCATCCCTGCAGAGAAGCAGGAGATGGTGAGAGGAACAATTTGATTTGCTCTCCTCTCAAGAGGTCTTCATTTCTGTGTGCCACTCACAGAGTAAGCGCCTCAGTCATTGGATTTGTTATCTTGATAATATACATTTCCATTTCCCGTCCTGACTTTAGAACCTAACTTCATGTAAGAGATTCAATGTCATGTGGATTTCACCTGATACTGAAAGTGACACGAAGTATAAGATAGAAAAGATGTCCCAGGGCTTACTAGGGGAGAGCTTTCCCAGTAGACTGCAATTCTATTTAGAAAGTCTTTTCTCAGGATATGGTGCAAGTGAATTCAGTGCCCAAAGTATAATGATAAACAACTCTATGAGATCCTAGTGGATACATATCAGCCCCATTCTACTGAGTTATATATAAATAGGTGGCTTTGCTCCCAAAAAACATGTGGTGCATACAACTACCATTTTTTTGGTATAGTCTGTGCAGTTCTCATCAGAATTTCCAATACTGCTGCAGTCACAAGCTCAGAAAAGCCAAGTATGTGTTTCACTGATTTTCCATGAGTACACTGAGGACGTCATCTGATAGGAAAAGGCCACAAACACCTGCATACAGCCAAGGTATTATTTTTGCCAAGCTATTTGCTATTATCCAAAGAGTGCCTTTTCCTGTCAAATCTTAATTTGAACTCAAAATTCACTTACATAACATAGTCACAGATACAACATTATTTGTCATAGTTCATTTTATGTGAATTCTACATCAAAATACCTTAGAGAGTTCCATTGTAAAATCATAGGGGAAGAGAAGCTAAACAAAAACAGAGAAAAATAAATTAGAAATAAAATATTCGGCATGAGCTTCACTGGTGAAACAAGTTAGCAAAGGGAAATTTCTCCAAAGAAAAAACATGCAGAAACAAATTTTCTTACTTTTTTACTTCATCACATCAGTATTTATATCTAGCAAACCAAAAAAAAGATGTCTCTGTATGTGCTACACATGCACACACACACACAAACATGCATGTGTATCTTTCTCTCTCTAGACATACATATAAACTATATATATATACAAGCACACATACATATATATATATACTATATATGTAGTATATAAATTTGTAATTTTATAGTTTCTTAGGAAGACAAAGTTAATGATTCATCCTTTGTTCTAGCTGCCATTGAATTATGAATTGCTGGAAATTGTTAATTACTTCCTAGTGCTCCACTGGTCTATGCAGTCTATTTATGGAGACCAACGGAAGTCCAAATATGGTCTTTAGAAAATAAAGTTGCAATGACAAAATGACAGTTAAGAAATTCCTTCTGGTACCTTATTTATTTTTATTATTATACTTTAAGTTCTGGGGTACATGTGCAGAACATGCAGGTTTGTTAGATAGGTATACACGTGCCATGGTGGTTTGCTGCATCCATCACCCTGTCATCTACATTGGGTACTTCTCCTAATGCTATTCCTCCCCTATTCCCCCATCTCCTGCTATCACTCCCCTAGCCCCCACCCTCCAACAGGCCCCGGTGTGTGATGTTCCCCTCCCTGTGTCCGTGTGTTCTCATTGTTCAACACCCACTTATGAGTGAGAACATGTGGTGTTTGGTTTTATGTTCTTGTGTCTGGGACTTTAAAATATATCTTTTTAACAAGAAAATATCCATGAGGCAATGGATTATGGTATGGTAAACAATGAAAGAATGCTTCATTATCAAAATTACTGGTATTTTGAAAATAACTAGAATAGAAAAGTTCCCTAGTATGGAGATTTGGGATCAATAGATAATTATCTGAGAAGGATTGAGTTATTATACATCCCATCCCTGAATAAAGGCCTTTGAAGTAAAAGAGAAAATACTTGGCAAATATCTCAGCACTGTGATATGTAGTTACTGGATAGCCTAATATGAGGGCCTGCGTCTCTTCTCAATTGTAAAGCAGTGATGGAAACAAAATGGCTCTTTTACCAATCCAGACACTTCCTACCGAATCTCCATTTTCTTTGCATATACTCACTTTAAGCTTAAAACCTTAAAAACAAAGCATGCTGACTAACATATTCTTCAGTTCTTTAGATATAAATACCAAAGGGCTCTAATGCATATATTCAGTTTAAAAAAAACCCAAAACATTCGTGTAACATTTCTAAGGTCTCTTATATAAATTGTTATTTTACATAAAGTTCTTTACGTAATTGCATATTCATATGCCACAATTACCCTTTGGCTAGAATTGATCCAACATTATGCTATCATACTGTGCATATTGCTGCAGCAATTTCATGAAACTCTGATTTTCTGAAAATAATACAAATTTTACTGTTTTGGAGTAAATTTTACTTTTTTAAAAAATAAAAAATGTTACAGCTAGGCAAAAACCAAACCAAGCCCCCTTCTCTCAATTCTTTTTTTTCTTTTTTAATTAAGATATTGTAGATATAGTATTGTGTGTCTTGCAATTTTGTAGGAATGGGTTTCTTTTCTTCTTTTTCTTTTTTTTAAGATGGAGTCTTGCTCTGTCACCTAGGCTGGAGTGTAGTGGTAAGATCTTGGCACACTGCGACCTCCACCTCCCAGGTTCAAGCAACTTTCCTGCTTCAGCCTCCCAAGTAGCTGGGACTACAGGCATGTGCCACCACACCCAGCGAATTTTTTGTACTTTTAGTAGAGATGGGATTTCACTGTGTTAGCCAGGATGGTCCCGATCTCCTGACTTCGTGATTCGCCTGTCTTGGCCTCCCAAAGTGCTGGCATTACAGATATGAGCCACTGTGCCCAGCCAGAATGGACGTTCATTAACATAAACTCTGTCATTCTTTCATTCTGGTTCGCTAATTCAAATTTCTGGCATTCTGTTATTCCAATGGTTAAAATTGTCTTGGTTGGTTTGAGGTACATTATCCATTTTTTGTATTTCGTTTTGTTTTCACACTGATTTCTTATTCTATGTAAAAATTCATGATATCAAAGTAAATATTTTCAAACTACTTTTAAAGACCAAGGCAAGAAAAATTTAAACATCAAAATTATTAAAATAATGCATATTTTACATAGCTTATTTTATTTTAAAATATTTTGTTCTATTTTGAAATAACCTCAAACATACTAAAAGTTTGCAAATATGGGATAAAGAACTTTCATTTTTGTGGCATCATCTGGGGACAATTTACTTGTCCTTTTTCCAATTTCCCATCACCCTGAAAATATTTAAGGTTAATCTCTACAAACAAAAATATTTTTCTACATGACCACAGTGCCACTAATGAATCCAGTAAATTAACATTGATGAATTATTGCCATCTAAACCTCAGACCTCATTCACATTTCAACAAATGTCCCAAGAGTGTCTTTTTCACAAAAGAGTTCAGTTAATAATAGTGACATTTAGTTTTAATCTCTCTCAAGTTTTCATTCTTGGAAAATCCCAGCGTTCTTACACATTATTCATAATCTCGACATTTTAAAGATTACAAGCCAGTTATTGTGTGGAGTGTTCCTCTCCTTGGGTTTGGGTTTGGTTGGTGTTGCTTCATATTTAGATCCAAGCTAAGCATCTCTGTCAAGAAGCAATGTGTTTTTCCTGTTCTATCCTATTAGGTAGAACATGATTTCAAGTTTCCCTTTATTGATAATGTTTATTTGATCACATAGTAGAATGTTTATCAGGCTTCTGTATTGCAAAATTACAATTTTCCTCTTTGTAAATAGTAAGAATTTTATGGGGTGCTACTTTAACATTCTGTAAATATCCCATCCCTCATGAAATTTTTAATTGCTTATTTATTTGCATCTCAGTGGGCCCAGGTTTTATATTTTATTTAATGGATTTTAATATGATACTAGAATATCTAACTTGGATGCTGAAATTCTACAAAATTTGCCCAATAAAGATCTTCTTCAAGAGAGATTGTCTGTTCACCTTACCTGTCATTATCATTCGTTGAGCATGTCTTGCTTTGTGACAACACAATATATTCCTGAAACATCTAATTCTTTTCCTGTCCCAGCTGTGAAAAAGGAGTCCTCGTTCCTTTTACTGGAGGATGGTATTTAGAAGTCAGTTTCCGAGACCTAGATGTGCTCGTTTGTGCTGAAATCCCTTTTGGTGTATGAAGCTAGAGAATACATATACATGCATATATATTTGAATAGATGTGCACATTCACACACACACACACACATACAGAGAGAGAGCAAGATTAGGCATGAGTCCACACTAATACCACTCCCATCCAACACCACAGAGCTCACTCGAGTTTTTACCTTTCCATGTTTGTAAGTCCCTTCTCTAAGAATGAGCAATCTGTCTTTTGTTATCCTTAGCATATAAACTTATTTGGTAAAACCTTCTGTATATAACTGTGTGAATGCTCTTCAGAGTAAAATAACCAACAGGATATTTTATATATATATATATATATATATATATATATATATATACACATATATATATATATACACACACACACACATATTACATATATATACATATATTATATATACAAAACATATATATAATATATGCATGTATATGTGTATGTGTGTTGTGTGTGTGTGTGTGAGACAGAAAGAGAGTGTGTGTGTGAGAGAGAGAGGGTGTGACAGAGAGAGAGTGTGTGTGTGAGAGAGAGAGTGATTTATTCAGAGAATTAGCTTTAGCTTATGTGATTTTGGAGGCAGAGAAGTCCCATGATCTGTTGTCTGCAAGATAGGGACCCAGGTAAGCTAGTGGTGTAACTCAATGATACTTAGTTCAAGCCAAAGGCCCGACAACCAGAATAGCTGAAGATGTAAAGTAATTAATGCACGTTGGAAAAAAAAAAGACCAAATGGTGGGCAAAGACTTTAATTCACCTCTCTAGATTCATGACAATAACAACAACATAATATAGTATGTAACAGAAGAAAAATATAGGACCAATTTGGCCATGCGCAGTGGCTCAAGCCTGTAATCTCAGCACTTTGGGAGGCTGAGTGGGTGGATCAAGAGGTCAGGAAATCTCCACCAAAAATACAAACATTAGTGAGGTGTGGTGGCACACACCTGTAATCCCAGCTACTCGGGAGGCTTAGGCAGGAGAAATACTTGAACCCGGGATGCTGAGATTACGAAACTGCACTCCAGCCTGGTGACAGAGTGAGACTCCAGCTCGAAAAAGAAGAAAAAATAGTACCAATTCTTTAATATATCAAAAACATGACAGATAGAAAAACATTATTTTTCAATTGCCTATGCTATATTCATAAATATTAACCCTATTTTAGGTCATGAAGAAAACTAAGTCAAAAAGTAGAATAAATAAAACAATGCTGATTATAATATAAAAATAAAAATTTAATAAGACAACTAGAAAAAAACTATTCTGGCAAGTAAAATAATAAATCTCTTAAGCAACACTTGAGAGAAAAAAATACACATCAAAATAATACAATGTATCAAACATATGTATATAGGTGTGTAGATACTGAAAATAGAACTATGATACTGGGAAAGGAATGATCATAGCTAAAATTTTCTGATATTCTGTATCAATGTGTCAACAATCGGAAGATGAATAAAACTCATTGAAGCAATATTTTCCAAATGATCAATGCAAGATGTTACCAAATTATTTATGAGTAAGAAATTCATTCAAATAACACAATGGATTTTTGTATAACAACATGAGAAAAAGTCATGGTTATGGTTTCAGATTCTATATTGCAACTAACTTTTAAGAAAATACTACCTGTCAAGTTTTGATGTAGTGTGAAAGAAGAATATCCACAATTATCTGAAGTTGGTTAAAACAGTCCTCCCATATCACGAGGTCAGGAGTTCAAGACCAGCCTGGCCAACACAGTGAAACTCTGTCTCTACTAAAAATACAAAAATTAGCTGGGTGTGGTGGCAGGTGCCTGTCATCCTAGCTATTTGGGAGGCTGAGGCAGGAGAATTGCTTAAACCCAGGAAGTGGAGGTTGCAGTGAGCCAAGATCACACCACTGCACTCCAGCCTGGGTGACAGAGCTAGACCCTGTCTCAAAAAAAGAAAAAAATAGTCCTCCCATTTCCAACTCTCTCTCTCTCTCTCACTCTCTCTCTCTCTCTCTCTCTTTCTCTCTCTCTATATATGTGAATATGAGGTTGGATTTTTTTCATATAGTATAACCAAAATATATACAGCAGTAGTTGAATACAAAAGTAGACAGAAGAATCTGCTGTGTTCTATTAAGCCAGATTTTTAAGAGATTTACAAAATGTAAAACATGCCCGTCTTTTCAACTTTGTTTTTATGTTTTTCATAAAATACATGCTTTTTTATAAAAATATGTCATTTATGTTAATATACATGACTTCATTATGTTAAAATATACATATATTTCAAAACTTCTCAGTTTTAATTTTTAATAGAGCGAATGTCAATATATACGACCTGTTTAAACAAAAGACCTTTGGAATCCTTGTTAACTGTTCAGGGTTTAATTAAGTCCTGACACTAAAAGGACTGGTTTCAACAATCTCTATCTTAATTGTTAAGTTTAGACCATTCAATATAAATTATTGATATATTTGTAATTATTTGTATTGAACTATTGTTTCCCATTTTTCTGCCTTTATTTTTCTGCCTTTGTTGATTTCTTTTTATTTTCATTTGAATTATTTTAATTTTATTTTAGAATTTTATTTTAATATTTTATTGAGTTTTTATTTTAATTATATCTTTTGGGGGGGACTTTCTGGTGGCTACTATAAAGATTTAAACATATATTTTTAACTTTTAACTAGATACCTAAAATTTTCTATTTTTCCATTTTCATGCTCTTACTTATTTTTCCTGAAGTTTTAAGTTTCTTTCAGGAATCATTTCCCTTCAGTCTCAAAACCTTCTTTCAGCATTTCTTTTAGAGAAGATTTGCTAGTGAAAATTACCTGAGTTTTCCTTCATTTGACAATGACTTTCAAATTTATTTCTGAAGGATATTTTCACTAGATGTAAAGTTGTGGGTTGACCGTTATTTCCTGCCAGTATTTTAAATGGTGATTGACTGCTCTCTGCCCTCCCAGAGTACAGGAAAAAACAGAAACTAAACAAAGACAAGGAATTTTCCACATTTTTTTCTGATTCATATGATCCAGCCTCCCCTATTCTGTTAGAACTCTGTCCACACTGAGGATGCTATTTCAATTTTGGGTTGCCTTCCAGGCTAGGTCAGAAGATACTGGAGGAAAATAAGTGGAAATGTCACTGCCACTTTATACTTGAGTTCTGTGTGTGTGTGTGTGTGTGTGTGTGTGTGAGTGTGTGTGTGTTTTATTTTTTAATCTGTCTGCTGCCATTTACTTATCAGAGTCAAGTAGCTCAGATAACTGCTCCATGCATTCTATTCATAATTTTTGGCTACACTTAGTAGAAGAGACAGGTGGTATGTGTGTATGCTGTCTTGACTGAAATAGCATTAGTCTTAACTTATACCAACTGCCTCTGCGCCTATCTAGATAATCATAGACTGCACTGTTGATATGCATTACACTGATATTAATTGTTAAATCAAATGTGCTTTCTTGGATGAAATCTCAATACATTCTGATCCTACCTATAGGACTGAATTTAATTTGCCAGTATTTAATTTGGATCTTTGCATCCGTAATACTGACAAGGATGATCTGTAATTTTCCTTCTTTAATATCTTTCTCAGGTATGAAAATCTTCATTGTGTTGGCTCAAAAATTCAGTTGAAAAGTGTACCTTCTTTATTCTTGTAGCTCTCTGGGTCTGGATTTTTTATTATTATTATTTGTAAAGTGTGAATATTATTTCTTTGAAATTTAATTGTGGTAAAAAAAATCACATAAGATTTACTATCTTCACCGGTTTTAAGTCTAGAGTTCACTAGTGTTAGCTGTACTTGCATTGTGCAAAGATCCCAAAAACTTTTCATCTTTTGAAACTGAAACCCAGTGCCCACTGAACAGCTCTTCTCCCTTCCCCCACCACCCCCATGTTCTTCACAGCCTCTGCCAACTATCATTCCACATTCTGTTTCCATGAGTTTCACTACTTCAGACAGTTCATATAAATGGAGTCTTACAGGGTTTATTTTTGTGCATCTCGCTTTAATTTTTAAAGCACATTTAGAAGTCATCATACTCTAATTTGTTTTGTGACATTTTAAATAACTGTTATATTTTGAGAAATTCATCAAGTTCAGACTCAGTTTTCAGCATAAAATTGTTCATAATATTTTCCTATTAATTTAACGACTAAAGTGTCTATAGTAAAATTTTTCCCTTCTGACAGATTTTATTTCTTTTTTTTTTTAAATATATATATATTTTTTTTTGAGACAGAGTCTGGCTCTGTCATCCAGGCTGGAGTACAGTGGTGCCATCATGGCTTACTGCAGCCTGTCAACCTACCAGCCTCAATGGATCTCCTCCTGCATTAATTAGCCTTCCAAAAGCTGGGATTAGATGCTCCTGCCACCACACCTGGCTAGTTTTTTGTATGTTTTGTAGAGACGGGGTTTTGACATGTTGCCTAGGACGGTCTCAAACTCCTGGTCTCAAGTGATCTACCCACCTCGGTTTCTCAAAATGCAGGATTACAAGCGTAAGCCACCACACCTAGCCTTTTTCTCTTTCCTTAACATCCCTTTTTACCTTGTATCATCAGTCTTGCTAAGAACTTGTCAGTTTTACTCATCTTTTCAACCAGTGTTTGATTTGCTATCCATTGTCTTGCTTCTCACAATGAAGCATTAGAACCCAAATTTTAGGCTTTTTTTCTAATATATAACTTCTAAGTTTATAAGTTCTCTTTTCAGCACTGTTTTATATGCATTTCTGTAAACTTGATATTTTATTACATATTTCCTAATTTCCATTGTGATTTCCATTAGTTAGAAGCATATTTGGCGACATGTTGAGGATTTTCCTAGCTACACTTTTTATTACTAATTTCTGCCTTAATTCCACTATGGCCAGCAAATCTACCGTAAATGATTTGAATCTTTAGGAATTTGATAGACTTTGCTGTATGACCCAGGATATAGTCAATTTTGGCATATACTATCTGTTCATTTAAATAAAATAGGGTTTTATAATGATGCTGGGGCATTGTTCTTTATGTCATTTAAGTCAACTTTGTTAAGTAAACTTCAAGGTTTTTTTTTTTTTTTGATGGAGTCTCACTCTGTCACTCAGGCTGGAGTGCAGTGGTATAATCTCGGCTCACCACAACCTCTGCTTCCTGGGTTCAAGCAATTCTTCTGCCTCAGCCTCCTGAGTAGCTGGAATCATAGGCCTGCACCATGACGATGCCCAGCTAATTTTTCTCTTTTTTCTTTCTTTTTTTTTTTTTTTTTTTTTTTGTATTTTTCAGTAGAGATAGAATTTTGCTATGTTGGCCAGTTTGGTCTTGAACTCCTGACCTTGAGTGATCCACCCTCCTCAGCCTCCCAAAGTGCTGAGATTACAGGCAATTTTCATCTCCTGGGTTCAGGCAATTCTCCTGCCTCCACCTCCAGAGTGGCTGGGATTACAGGCATGTGCCACCACACCCAGCTAATTTTGTATTTTTAGTAGAGACAGGGTTTCACCATGTTGGTCAGGCTGGTCTCAAACTCCTGACTTTGTGACTCACCCACCTCTGCCTCCCATAGTGCTGGGATTACAGGTGTGAGCCACCTCTCCCAACTGATTATGCAACTTTTAACTTTCTTCTTTCAACTTGATTTTGGAGGGGTATATGAGTAAGGTTGATCTCATGCTATCCACCTCTTGTTTGTCTCTAACCCTCCAGGACTTTTATGTGAGAGAATCTTGTATATTCTGCAGGCCTCTGACCTCAGGCACTTCCAACCATTGTCTCACCCCACTGCCGAAAGTCTCCAGTCTGCATTTCAAAAGCTTTCTGCTTTTGTGGTTAGTTCCCTGCCCATAGGGCAGGGTGTACAACCACAAACTGTCCTCCTGGGATTTGATCAGTGTCCCAGGGTTAAACTGGTCAGGTGTTAGAAGCCCATAGGTCTCGGGCAAAGCTCTGTTTTTTTGTTGTTTGTTCCTTGCTTTTCTCAATGGGTGTAAGCCCTGATGCTCCACCACATCCTCTCTCCATATAAACCAGCCCCTGGGAAGTTCTGCACGTCACTAACCTGAACAACGTTCTTCATTCCTCACCTCTCCAGATTCTTAGCTCCTCTACTTCCCTTGTCTATGAAGTTTTTTTTTTTTTCCTCTCTGAATTTCAAAGACTATATGTCATTGTCTAGTCTATCTTTTCTAGTTTTTTAGGCAGATGTCCCGATCTCTTATATCTCTTATTGGATTAGAACATTAGGTTCCAATAAGCTACTCAATTCTGCTTGGAATCCAGAAGAAATTATCTATTACTCATTAAGTTCAGATAAATCAATCTGAACTTCAAGAGTAATAGATAATTTGTTGTTTCTTTTGGTTTCATAACATTATGCAGGTGAGTTTTTCCTGGATTAGATGTATCTACTTGTTTCTTCTCACGTTTCTGTCTACCACTCTCTCTCTCTGTCTCTCTTTCTCTCTCTGGAAGTAGAGGCAAGGACATGTTTTTGATTGCCTGGAATATTTTCATGGCTCAAAGTTTAGGAGTACATTTGCATTTCCTTGTTTTTCCCTAACCAAGTGAGAATGACATCTGTATGAATTGTTTTTATTTTACTATTTCTGTTGTTATTTTAAATGCAAAACATTTCTCCCCTTCCACAGAGATAGACTATATCTGTGAATACAAATTTTTCTCTGTAATTCCTCATTGGATCTGCAAAGTATCTTTCAGAAATGAAACAGGATTTCAACATTTGGTGCCATCAATCTATCCAGTCCTTTCTCTCTGTTGTAAATACGTGATTTGGATTTTGCATTTAAGATTTGCATCTGACTGGACCTTTTCGGATGACTACTATTTGAGTCCCTTCTCTAAAGATATCTCCGATATCTTCCACAACGTTCTCCGGACTCTCTACTCATTCTGGAATATCATCTCATTTTTATTATAGCAAGGCTCTACTTTCCTCCTAGTTCCACTTAAAAAAATAAAACCGGTATTTTGATTTTAGTTTTCCTTGTTGCTTTTCAATAATTTCTAGGACTGGAAGGGGAAAATGCCAGCTTTACACATCTTCAAAGAGAAAATCAGCAAGTACCACACTCTAGATTATATAAAAATATAGAAAATTTTCTATATTTTTCAGGGTAAATTATACTATATGCAGGGGTTGGCTCTGTAAAATATTTTTCTACACCCTCAAACTCTATAAAATATTACATCCGTTTGCCCATATGCCACATTTTAATTTGAATACTTACTGTAGTATCTTATTTACATAATAGCCAAAGATTATACTATGTGGGACTAAACCAGAGATATAGCAAAAGAGAGTGATAGTGCCCGTGAATGGAAATTATGCACACACACACACAAACACACAGAAAAGATGCTACAAAAATGTGACAATCACCAGTACATTTCTAAAAATCAGTGATCTAAAGTAAAACTTGGAGGATCCTTAGTTGACATCTCCTGTGGAACTGTAATGATTTAGCGAGAAAAGGTGCTTAAGAAAATTCATTTGCCTCTCTGAACTAAAGGCAAGTTACACTGAAGTGTTTCTGTTGTTGTTGTTTGTTTTTTTGAGATGGAGTCAGGCTTTGTCAGGCTGAGGGCAGTGGTGCGATATTGGCTCACTGCAAGCTCTACTTTCTGGATTCAGGCAGTTTTCCTGCCTCTGCTTCCCGAGTAGCTAAGATTACAGGTACCTGCCACCACACCTGGCTACTTTTTGTGTTTTTAGTAGAGACAGGGTTTCACCGTGTTTTCCAGGCTGGTCTCAAATTCCTGACCTCAGGTGATCCACCCACCTCAGCCACCCAAAGTGCCGGGATTACTGGCGTAAGCCATTGTGCACAGCCTGAAGTTTTACATTATGTTAAATTTTTGTGTTTGAATGCAGTAAAGTGTCAGGGTAGAGAGGGGCTGACATAGCTGATATAAAGCACTTTATCAGCTGATTGGAGAATCCGGAGAAAGCAGTTAAGTCCCAGTCTCCAAATCTCAAATCCACAAACACGAACAACTAAAAAGATGGGGGAAATTCCAATATACTTTCTTTTTGTTTCTTTTAAAATCACCATTCAGGCAGTTCAAGCATTTAAATCTTCTAGTACATTACTGTAGGTTAGATATAAAAATAATACTGGGTTACATTTAAGAACTTAAAAAATCTCATGTAGCAAATAAATATGTTGAATTTTTAAACATGATTATTCTGCATGTGTGTCTTACCATAGAACACTCTGACTAGCCACTTAATGACCTTGTTTGTGGTGTCATTACAAGTCCTGGCAAGCTCTTACTAAAAAAACCTTCAAAAATTAACAATAGTTACAAAGCAAGAGGCTATAATTACCCTCATTAATGAGTTTGCTTACCAGATTCCACAACAGTCGCATTCCCAACAGGAGGGCCAGGCTATTTTTATGTCGGATGTATTTACCCTTGACATTCCTTAATTACTTTCCTAGTTTTTTCTTGACTCACCTTAACTGCCATGACTGCTGTGAGCCCCAAACTGACCATCAGTTGTCAATAATACAGATGACAACAACCCATTGTAGGACTTGACAGTACCCCGACCCTGAAAAGGTTAAGCTTCTTTTGAATAAATCATAATCACAAATGCTACACTAAATTCCTAATTTTAGGTTTGCTTTTAAACCCTGTGGGTAAAAATTTTAAAACTTGAAATGGAAAGATTGTCATTCATGTACTCAATTTGTTTAAAAAGTAGTATTATGAAGTCTAATATAAGAACGATATTCACAAGGGAGCGAGAGATTGAAATAATATCAATAGTTACAAAATTACTATATGCTGAAGATTTCTATTGTGAAGTTGTTCAACTTATTTCTCATTACATGTATACAAAATACTAATGTAGTTAAATTGAGTTAGTGGATTATCACAATTCTTGATGGCTTAAGATAGGGTAACTTGTGTAAACACTAGGTCCTAAGTTAAATCCTATAAAATTGACTTAAAAAAAAATGCGGTGACATTTGGGGCAGGGTGGCAAAGTAAATCCCCCAACAGTCTCATCTTTTCTTTTGTAAATTTAAGACAGTAATAATAACAACAATCAGCTAACTTAGTATATATTTTGTAATGTAGAGATTTTGTTTGTGGAAAATCCCCAAATGTTTGCCAATATAAAGTTATGATACAGTGGAGTGGATTCCTGAAAAACAAAAATACCCTTAAATGATTCTGCAGAAGTCATCGTTGGCGTGCAAAGTTGTAAAGCAAGTAAATAAAAACCTTCAAGTGGTCCAAAGTGGTATCAAAAGGTGCTAGAACTCAGAAGTAAGAGGGAAATGCAGATATCCTCGATCCCATACAATTAGTATCATTTTCATGGTTCTTGCTTCATGGTGTTGAACTCGGATTCTTAGAATAGGTAGTTCAGCAGACATGAGCAGGGCAGGGCAGGAGAGGGCACCCCTACCCCTGCTACCCAGGAATATCAGGTGACCATCAGTTGATGGTCAGACAAGTGTCTCGCTAAAATAATAATTGGTCACAGCTGACGCCATGGAAAGGCTCTCTCCCAATAGATAGAAAACACCTGAAGCTGGTATCAGCGGCTTCCTGATAAGATCTCAGAAGCTGGGCGAGTGGGCTCAAGCATGCACACTAAGAGGCAAAATGGCAGAGTTTAACTGCCATATGACCTTCTTCTAGGAACACTCAACTGGTAAGGGAACAATGCCTCAAATGAGCATGTGCATGGCTTCGGCAAACACACTGCATGTGGTCCCTCCCACGGGCTGGTATCCCACTGCACATTCAGAGAGCCAGCCCCAAGGGAACATCAAGGGAGGAGAGACGCAAAACCCAAGAAGCATGACAGCATATAAAACCACAAGTAGGGCCAGGCGTGGTGGCTCACACCTGTATTCCCAGCACTTTGGGAGGCTGAGGTGGGTGGATTGTCTGAGGACAGGAGTTCGAGACCAGCCTGACCAACATAGAGAAACCCCATCTCTACTAAAAATACAAAATTAGCCAGGCATGGTGGCAGATGCCTGTAATCCCAGCTACTTGGGAGGCTGAGGCAGGAGAATTCCTTGAACCCGGGAGGCAGAAGTTGCGGTGAGCTGAGATCACACCAATGCACTCCAACCTGGGCTACAAGAGTGAAACTTCATCTCAAAACAAAAAACAAACAAACAAAAACACAAGTCAAAGATGAAACTGGGCACCTTTGACTTGTGGTTTTATATGTTGTCATGCCCACCTGGCCCCCTTCCAAATGTCCTTTCTTTCCTTTCATTCCTGCTCTAGAACTTTTTAATAAAAAAACTTTTTTAAAAAAACATCTTCACTCCTGCTCTAAAACTTGACTCGTCTTTCATTGTGCCTTGTGCCCCTCGGATGAATTCTTTCTTCTGAGGAAGCAAGAACTGAGTTGCTGCAGACCCATACAGATTCACCATGGCTAATAGGATGACTGATATATTACATACATTATCTGCACTCTCTAGGACATTATTTACAATTTCTTAGACGTATACTTTACGTTCCTCTTAGTACTAGGAAAAGTCTGACATGCTAGTTATTATTGGCATGGTGCCTCATAAAATGAAAATTATTAAATGATGTTAATATTAATGAGAATATATGTCTCTTGAAGACAAATTAAAGAAAATTGTGACTAGAGAAACAGAGTTCTTCACTCTGACTTAGATCTCAGAAGATCTCATTGCTGTATATCTGAGGAACAGCCATGAAGATTATGTCCTTACCTATTGCTGTAAGATAATAATTTTGTCCACGTAATACATTCACTAACATGGGATGCCGACATTATCTAACTGAGTTTACCATAATGCATGAGTCTTAAAATTTGTTCACATGAAACAAGACCCTTCAAGTAAAAGCTAAAACAGAGGATATCTTCAAGTTAGCATCAAGTTTCTTCTCACCCTAGTTTTGATTTTAAATTTTAATTTACGCAGTTGACTATAGTGTTTCTCTGGTCTTTCAAGTTTGCGTTGATGAACTTTACGTAAAAGTTCCTCAGTACATAGTACAATCTATTATAATGGAAAGAACATGAAATGTTTTCCATGAATTCCATATTCTCACTAAGAATTCATGACAAACTACATTTATATTCTCATTTTGTCATTATCTATTTTACATCATAATCATGGATATTATGAGTTGCAGTGCCCACATGTTGAATTTAATAATATCTGTGTTCCAGAATTATATTTGGAATATTTGTACCTTACACAGTCCTGCTAACATTATTTTCCCTCAGCAAATAGAATGCCTATTTCATTTTCCAGTGCATGGGATTTGTTTATACTCTTATGCTCATTTAACTCATTTGCTAGTTTGTAGTTTTAATTCTTTCTGATCCCCTAAATACCCCAAATCATTTTCCCATTACTCTATTATACATCCACTCTCTCCTATAAAATGAAATTCTCATCATTTTGGGATGATTACATATGTGATTTGACCAGACTCTAATTTCTCTTCCTGTACTAGCATTTGTCAAATTGCAGGCAGCATCCCCGCTTTTGTAAACCCGATTCACGCTATGCCCATCCCTGACATCATTTTCATGACATTAATGTCTACATATGAACAAGACTCTGCATTTTTCTGCTTTGCCCAGAGCTTTCCTTGTTTATGTTCATGGGTCCTTCATATTAATAGTTCCATGGGGTCAAGTGATCCTAGATACCCTGGACTGGGCACCTTCACATCAATACTCAATATTTGAGAGGAAACCCAGTGAGCGCTATCTTTAAAACAGCCAGAATCAGAGGCATTCTCACCATTGCTACTGCTTCTACCCCAGCTGAGCACCATCCTTACTGGCTGATATAATTCAAATTGTCTTCTAACAGTTCTCCTTGCCTCTATCTTTGCCCTCCTTATGGTTTCGTCTAGGCCAGAATGATCTTTTAAAAATGTCAGAGAACATCACACTTCTCTTCAGAACTTTCCCATGATATTTCTCTTTCCCCCGTTTTCTTCTTCCTTGAGTGGTTTTCCTAAATACCTGCTTTGCTATTTCTCTTATGCCCAAACGATCTTTGCTCAAATCTCAAATTTTTCCTCATTATTCAGTACTGGCCTCTGAACCTCTGCTTCACCCAAACAACCCTAGTTTCCATTACATCTGTACATACTCTGTTGTTCAAATTCCACAGCATTGATCACTTGTAATAGTCCACACAATTTTCTCATTAATGAATTTATTCTTTAGTTTTATTATTGATTGTCTATCTTTTCCAGCTGGAATATACACTCCAATAAAGAAAGGCTCTTTATACATTTTGTTCAAGGATACATAGTTACTGATTACTACTTTAATAAAATGAATGAATAAAATCTGTTGAGCAGTGTTATTATGAGTGTTATGGAAAAGGTTTGGTGTAAGGAATAATGAAATATTAAATGTAACTTAGGAGCATGGCCAGCACCAGCTAAGCCTTCAATAAATGCGATTATATTATCATTATTTGACTATAAATGTACATTGTCTTATTGATTAGACAGTGCTGAAAAGCGGTCATCAATAACTTTTTAAACTTTATGGCAACTAACAGTATTTTGAAGAAAGTATGTATGCAAAATACTATTTGCTTTCCAGTTTTCAATACTACTGATAGAGAAATGATAGTTATGTTGTAGTTAGCACTTCAGTAAGATAATTTTAAATTCTACCAGAAACATAATTTCAAAACTTAACATACATGTTTTTATGCACATATACACAAATATATTTTTATATGTATATATAAACACATATGTAGTCTATTAAAATGTGTGCTTAATATTATGAAACTGAAGGTTTTATTCTAATTTTTAGTTTTATTAGTAAATAAAAACAAAATGATAGCTTAGAAATTAATATTGCGTGCAGTATCGAATTTCTAAACATTAAAAAAAATAAAGACAAGAACACACTAAGTTACTAAAGTGTTAAAGAATTGTTTTCTCTTATGTGCCTCTGTTTATCTTCCGATAGTCAATTCCTTTTACAAAACTGTTTGCACTGTCAATATTCCTAAAAAAATAATTTTGAGGCTACATACTGCTTATATCTGTTTCCTATATTCTTATAAATGAAGCAAATACAACAGCATACAAACAACCCTTTCCAAATAGATAAGAACCCTGACAGTGTCTCTCAAATCTGTCTCCTGCTCACTATCCCTGTCTATCTCAGAGCAGGCATCCTGGCTTAAGGCAAATGCCATCTAAATGCTCTCAGCACACATGCACTATGAATCCTTCTCAAAATTCAGAATACACTGCAAATCCAAGCTGCATTATGTCACTTTCTTGTTTAAAACCTCTTTTGTGTGGAACAAAGTTCAAATTCCACCTCCTGGTAAGGAAGGTCGTGCATAAGCTCTCTGGTTTTCTAATCTTTCCATTATGTTTTACCGTCATCTCTCTTTCACAAGGGCTCTAGTCACCCCAAGCCACATAAAGTCTCCAGGATGCCACAATCTCATCTCTGAGGCATCCGGCAACTATCTCCCAATGTGTGAAATTATACTCTCTCCAGCCCAAAGATTCTGCCACTGACCTTGCTGGCTCTACTTATCCTTCAGAGCTCACACAGGCTTTAATTCCGAGAGGAGCTGTGCCGATCGCCCATGATGGGGTTTGCCCCCGCCCCTGTGTTCCCAAGGCATGTTTCATTTTGCCAACTACAGCATTTCCCATGCTGACAATTCCTAGCTTGTTTACTTGTTTATTTCCCACAAGAGGCTGTAAAATCCTTGAAGCGGGAGCTATGTCATGCTACATTCTCAAACTAGATAGCACTTGATACAGGAGAAGTACTCAATAAAGATTTGCTGATTGCAGAATAACATAAAAATAGTAGCACATTCTAGCCTCAGGACATAGAGACACATGAGAAGACAGGATGGGCAGTGACCTCAGGTCACATCCAGTTTTTGCAAAAAGCAACCTGTATCAAAATCCTACTTAGAATCTCAAGGCCAGATAATTCTAGCCTGGCTTCTATCCTTAATTTCTCTGGTTAAAATTTAAAATATTTCTTTTCTTTTTCCTTGGCTGTTTTCTATTTCACTCTTTCCCTCTTTGACATTGACTCAAACATGAATGCTGTTATTTTTACCAAACGTTTTTTACTGGTTTGGTTTTTACTTTTCTGTTGAAGACAACCTTAGTTTCTTCAGATAATTTTCTTCTTTCTCATTGACTTACCTGGTACTTGAATCTTTTCTCAGAACGCAGCTTTTGTCATAGTCTGTGGAGTTAAAACCACTCATTGTTTTGTATTATTTATATTTCCAAGAAAAATGGATGGCAAGGTTGCTATCAAAGCTTCTCCACACAGAATTTTAAATGTGCCTTTTATCTATCAAAATCTCTTTTTTCACACCCATTTTAGTTAACAGTTTATTCTTAAAACGTATTTGCCACTGACATCAATTCTACAGAATGCCAAGCTCCTCCCAATCTTTTTTAAAGTGTCCCATAACTTTCCTCCACCTGAATTACCACCAATAATGATATTTTGTAGACAACAAATGTTATATCTGGCTTTGTGGTTTGCTGGTCTACTCCACTTTCATGACTGTCTTTGACTTCTCTTCCTGATGTTATCGCCTGCCTGAGGTTTCATTGCTTCAACTATTCTACCACCATATTTTGTTTCTTAAATTTAAATTTTAAATTTTGTGTGTATACATAGTATGTATATATATTTATGTGGTACATGGGATGTTTCTGATACAGGCACACAATGCATAATATTCACATCAGGATAAAGGGAGTATCCACCCTTTCAACATTTATACTTTGTGCTACAAACAATCCAATTGCACTCTTTAAGTGATTTTAAAATGTACAATTAAGTTATTATTGACTATGGTCCCCTGTTGTGCTATCGAGTAATAGGTTTTATTCCTTCTTGCTATTTTTTGTACCTGTTAACCATGCTTACCTCCCTAAGCCCCTCACTTTCCTTCCCAGCTTCAGATAACCATTCTTTTGTTCTCTGTCTCCATGAGTTCAATTGTTTTGAACTTTAGATCCCCAAAGTAATAATGTGTGATATTTGTCTTTATGTACCTGGCTTATTTCACTTAACATAATAATCTCCAGTTTCAACCATGTTGCCAATGACTGAATCTCATTCTTTTTTATGGCTGAATAGTACTCGTGTATATGAACCATATTTTCTTTTTCCATTATCTGATGATGGACACTTAGGTTGCTTCCAAATCTTCACTATTGTAAACAGTGCTGCAACAAACACAGGAGTGCAGATACCTCATTAATATACCCTTGAACCCTCTTAAAATCATCCTAAATTTGTGTTCTTTCACTGTACCTGCAAAAGTAGATCAAATGCATGAATGTGTGGAAGCATCCATATTCTCTGCTTATCAACATAGGGTTTGAGCAATACCAAGCAACCAACAAACCACACTAGCAGATGCATCAAGTCCAACTGGAGTGTGGCGAGTTTTTCAAATTACATGCACTCCCACCTAGCTGGATCCTCAGAGTCAGGAATCAGCTTCTTTGCTGACTTGTTCCCTCTCCTCTGCTTCATAGCAGCCATTGGGAGTTTACCTTGCTGCAACCTCCCCTTCTCTACATCGCTCGTTACTCTGCTCCAACCAGCCTCCCAATTTCCAAAGAGAAAATAAAACATAACTAGATAGAACTCCTTAGCTTCTTGCAGTATTTCATCTACAAAGAAACGTCACATAGTAGGCTCAGAAAAAGAGTGGAAGCGTTTGTCCTAAAATTATTCTCTTTACCTTACTACACAAAGAGTGAAAAGGTAAATATTGTACATAGTCCAACATGCCAATGTATTTTAGTAAAACTAAATGAATTAGAATCACAGCTTGAATTTACTTTAAAGATTGATTCCCTAAGAAGCACATTTATAATGTGCTTGTAATCCTATAAGGCTAGGTCAGTATTTCCCAAGTTTACTGGTTCCTGAGGAATGACATGGTTTATAGACATTGAGAGAAAATAACAGATCGAAAGTCTGTATGTCTCAATGTATCCATATTGTTTTATATGTCGTTCAGGGTTAGCTTCATAGGAGGGTGCCCTGTACCTTGGCACTAGAAGGGCTCTTTGGTTTAATGCTGTGCTGTTGCTGTCTTTCATTATTAATAGTTTTTTGAGCCAGGGAACCTGCATTGTTATTTTGCACTTGGCCCCACGTACTATGTAACTGGATCAGTCAGTATTTTAATTTGGATCCTCTCAAAGAGCAGAGCTGGAGATGAGCATTTGCATGTTTTCACAGGGAACAGAAGTTGAGGCACTTAAGAGTGTAGACTAATTATTTTTTGGGCAATTGAATATCAAACTGTGAACCCTTTGAGGACCCATGTGGAATATGCCTCCCAGTTGTCCATCAGAGACAGAGCAGGGAAGAATGCCTTTAACACTTGCCATCCTTCACTAACCACAGCCCTTGTTGACTTTCTTGCATTTCTGGGTATGCACTTACTGAAGTGACTGGGTGGGCTCTTGCATGCGTTCCAATATGGAGCGGAAAACCTCTGTTCCAAGGTGAGCTGTTTGGGAAACAGACACAGGGAGGGTGATGTGCATGTGATGTGCATATATTTGATCATGTCTCTTTTTTCCATTAAAGTACTGTTGTTCTCTAGAGTTTCTGAGATAAATGTCCCATTTAGTAGATCCCATGTTAACTCTATGATTGAGTCACATGAAATATGATTACTGTACTATTTCTTCATTTCTACGTAAGACCTTTTATCTGGACAAGATCTCTGCACTCAATTCTTTTCCAAAGGGTCACATCATCTTGCGTAGATTCATACCTTTCACAAATACCATGTAATGCTGGAATTTTTGTTTACATGTATCTTCACACCACTGAACTGTGTGCTCTTTAATTGAAAGGACTATGCTATATCCCTCCCCTCTTCTCTTTTAAGGAGAATGGGGCTTAATACTTGACATGCCTCTAACTATAGATTGAATTCATTATCTAGGTATTTTATAGCTTTCACTTCCGTGGCAAGACTTCAAAAACTGAAAAACAACGTTTTCACCAGATTCAGTAGTGTTAGTAAAATGAAGGGGGCAAAAATACAAAAAAATAAAAACAAAAACAAAAAAACAGAGGTCACCCTGCCATCAATTAGGTATTATGTCTCCTGATAGAATTAGTTACTGATGAAACAGTCTTCTCCACTCAAAAAACTCAAATCAAACACTACTCTGATCAAGCATCTATTAATTTACAGAAAAACAAGAGGTGGAAAACATAAAAATGACATCAATAAATAAAGTCAGAAAAATTTAGACTGCGTCAAACTCTATGGGAAAAATGACTCAGTGTCATTCACAAATGAAGGACAAAGGAAAGCAATGACAACAAGGAGGAAACTACAGAATAAAAGCGACTTGATTCACACCAGCCAATGATACCACATGGCTTTTTTGAATTCTGATTCAAACAAAGAAGCTATTAAATGAAAGCCTCCATAGGGAAAACAAGGGAATTTAAACACTGACTAGATATTTTATGATTGTATTTTTTTTACAGAATAATTGTATAGTGAATATATTTTTGTTAAAATCTTTATCACCCAGAAATAGATCTCAAAATAGATATAAATAGGATGAAATGATATTGGGATTTCTTTTAAGTTACATGGGTTCAGAAGAAGGGAAAGAAGGGTGTAACTGACAAGCTTGAACAGGAAATTTAAACCTTTTGATACAGAGGGATGAGTACATCTGGGTTTATTATCTTGTGTTCTTTATTTTTACATAAATTTGAGGTTTTTCATATTTAAAAAGTTTTAAAACTCACTCATCCTGTAGTATTCAAATATATTGCACTGCTATGTGAGCGTGTAGGATGCAGGAGCCTATTAAAAATGAATTCAGCTTCTCTGACCACCATGCACAACTGAAGAACACTTGCACAGAGCAGTGCCATATTGATACCTGTGTTGAATTCTAACAGGTTATTTCAGTAAGAACACTTGCACAGGGCAGTGCCATATTGATACCTGCATTGAATTCTAACAGGTTATTTCAGTATGATCATAAAAAGAAAGATAAGTTTAGTATGTTTCATGAATTCCCTTTCCCTACCTCTTACCCTGGGAAAACAAAACAACTACATGTGCTGTTATCTCTGTAGAAGCCAGTTTTCTGGCATCTGTTTCTTAGGACTCTTAAAGGCTACATTTTGGCATCCGATTATGAATTGGTATACTTCCTATTCAAACAGAGTGGAATTTTGCTGCTTTATGGGCATTTAGCTATGGATATCAAATCAACAGTGAAAAGTGATGCAAAAACAATGATTTTGTAACTAACTTTTGTGCTGAGATTTATTTTATGATATAAATGACAAATATTTCTTAGCTCTAAAATAAATTCTATTCCATCTATCATCAAATGACAGAGCTAGCTGGTCTCTGTTTATCAGATTGATATCAGATTACGAAGTCATAGCTATTTTTGGTATTTGTTTAGAAGTAATTTAACTCCACTTCCTTTAGAGAAGTACTTACAAAAGTAAGACTGGAAAGAAAAGCCTTGTGCTTTTTAACATTTATGAATCAATATCCTAGCTGCTTCTTGCCATGGCTTTAGAAACGGTAGCTGAATTAAACAAAAACAGCATGGCATTAGATCACAGAATCAAAACTCCTTTGGGATCCTGCTTTATGCAAATTCCACTTTTGGAGTTGAAAGGAAATTAGAGAAGTTTAGAGTGGATAAAATGTTTCAATTCAGGCATTTAAAAGAAACTGGATAAACTATCGAACATCTGTTCAATGTAATCACATTGGGGAATACAACATCTTGAAATGAAACTCCAAGAAAATAAAACAGCAACTTTCCCAAAGCCTAGCATTCAGTTTAAGTTATACTATTTTTGAATGACTTCCATTGGTATATTTTTTCAAGAACTTTTGCAAACAAAACAAAACAAAATATTACCATATTAAAACTATAGATAACACATGGGTAAATAAACTATCAGATACTTAATCATAGCTGAACCAGTCTATGCTTCTGGTACCTCCTCCTTGGATGAAAGTGACTCTATCAGCAAGCATTATATCTTTATCTGTCTCGCTTATCCTTGATGGCTGATAGAATAATGGTGTGGTCACTTGGTGGTCTGAAACATACAGTGCCCCATTTATTCTATGAAGTCTTAATCTGGCTCACGGTGGAAAAAGAACAATTTACAGGTGTGCTGTTTTCAATAGCTATTCTCAGTCACCTGATCCAAAGACCACTTGGCAATGGGAAGACTAATGATGGGGAGATAGCATCAGCCAGCTATTGATAGCTGCCAGCCTTTGAAGCTCCATTCAGCTTAGATGTAAATCATACACAATGAAGGCACAGAACATTAAAGGCAGAAATTCTGTAAAACCAGTTGAGTTGATTAGTACCAAATTACTGATGTTCCATCTGCTTGGATGGTAATAATTTTTTTTTAACTGCCTGAGTGAAAAGCTTCATTTCACAAAGAATCCATGTTCAGTGGTCTCAGAGGATATAGTTTACGTATGCACAAAGGAAGGAGAGGCTGAAAAATACCCAGTCATTTTATGAGTATTTAATGTCACCATTAAGAAAACTAGCAATTCATGTATGAAGACATTAGGAAAATATGTTTGCAATGGTGCACAAATTTATACCTGTCATCACACTGCCAAGTGAAAAATTAAAATTTGAACATCCAAAGTTTTATACATGTACATACAAATCTGAATAAAAAGATGTGGATTTATAACACAATCATAATATTCTATTTAAGTGCAAATGTTGTGGCCAATATCCAATCACAAGCTGCCAAGGAGAGAGGGAACCATGGAACTGTGAGTATTTCACTCCTACTGAACTCTTTCAATAGCAAAGATAATTATACTTTAGCCAATTACAAATAAACATTTGATCTATCTAACTTATTATATAATAATCCTATGTTTTACAATTTTTTTAAATCATGGTTTATCTTCCTTTATGAATTTGCCTGTAAGATCAGTAAGCACAGATATTAAGAATGTGGGTATTTCTTGGCCTCTCAGCAATGATATGTCTTTAAAAAAGATACATATTGTTGAGAGAATAATCTTGTCATATTTATTGTTGTAAATTAATGTTATAAATCTAGTTTTATGTATCATTTACA
Organism: Cacajao melanocephalus; assembly: GCA_963573385.1. Taxonomy (NCBI): domain Eukaryota; kingdom Metazoa; phylum Chordata; class Mammalia; order Primates; family Pitheciidae; genus Cacajao; species Cacajao melanocephalus. The sequence continues at coordinate 27,172 of CAUYLG010011178.1, read as the reverse complement.
GATTCTATGCATAAGAAATGAATCTATAATAAGTATACTGACAAATCAGGTTGCTAGCTACTAACTATTTTAAAGGTAACAGGAAATGTAAATTAGGCAAGTTTTCATAGAGTGATTATAATTAGATAAGAACTTGTCTGTCGAATATATATGTCATACAGTTTAGGCTCAATCATATAACAGATTCAAACAGCCCTTTGCGTCTCAGCAGCTTCCGAGTGCAAAAGTTGGCTGAGTACAGACATTTTAAGTTCTTTCATGTGAATCATGATTTTGCTCCTTAGAGAAACAACCTCTATCTGCAGCATCACAGGTTTCACGTTGAAGGAAAAAGAGAGATGTAGTGGGCAACCTGGTGGTCTGAAAGCTTCTTTTCATAACTTACATGTCACTTCTACTTATAATCCACTGATGTGAGCAGGACTCATGGCTAACCTGGTATTGGTGGGGAGGGTATGCATGATCACTTCTGAGACAATTAGAAACAGCCCTGCTAGCAACCAGAACATGATATTCCCAAACTGAATACAAATGACATTCAAATAAGGCCATGCTGTAAGCATGTTTGCAACAGGACGAAGACAAACACAATTTTAAAATGATTGAACATACTCGACTTTTATCTAATGTGGATGATGGTTGCTTTTTTAATTAATGACAACATCAGCCCTGTTTTAATGCTTCTTCCTTTTAGATAAAATGTTTAAGATAAACAGTTTCTGAATTCCCTCTGCCTGCAAGAAGACTCCAAAACCAGGCATGTCTTTCTGAATTTCTCCCAAGAATTATTCAGCATAAGCCTGAATTCTACAAAATGCTCCTCTCAAATCTCTTTTTTGAGATGTTGGCACAGTTGCCCTGGGATGTATTTTCTCTTTCTGCAGCAAGCTAAGTTAGCCTAACTTGTTGGACTATGGGTATATCCTCAGTGGTCTTGATCAGTGATCTTAATGCCTCATAGGAAGAGGGCACATTTTCAACAATAATGCCAGCTACCATACTTACGATGATCTACATGTAAAATATCTACAAATATAGCAGCACATAAGAAACAATGCCATATGTTCTTAGTGCTCTACGTAATCGATACATCATAATGCATGACTAATTGAACACTTCTTTGGAAAGGAGTCTACTCAGATTGACTTTAAATATGCTTTCAGGTTTGTGAGCATTTTTCCAAGTTATTACTTCATAATGTTTCTTTGAAAATTAAAAATTGAGTAAATTTATTACCTCTTTCTCAAAACTGAGAAAAGTACAGAAGATGGAGAAGTACCCATCTCCTAGATTCTCTGATGATAAACATAAGTTATTTAAATTATATATATATAATAGAAACTTACATTTATCATGTTATTTATGTTTATAAATATAAGCATATACACATGCTTATATATATATATATAATAAGCATATATATAAACTTACTAATAAATAATATTAAGAAATTAGTTTATGGCAGTTACTATGTTCTAAATATTCATGTTCCCCTAAAACACATTTTGCAACCTAAGCCCCAAGATGATAGTATTAATAGGTGGGACCTTTGGGAGGTGATAGCAGAACCTTAGGTCATAAGTGTTCTGCCCTCAAAACTGGGATTTGTTCCTTTATAAACAAGGCTTATGGGAGCTTGCTCACCCCTTCCATCATGAAAAGGCAGAGCTAGAAGGCACTATCTTTGAAGCAGAGAGTGAGCTCTTCTCATACACCAGATCTACTGGCACCTTGATCTTGGACTTCCCACCTCCAGAACCGTGAGCAATAAATTACTGGTCTAACATATTTTGTTATAGCAGAATGAAAGGACTTAGACAGGGTCTGAGGGCATTCTCAATCAATTCTTTAGAGGTTATAATATATGCAGTAGCCTGAATGAAGAGTTACATATCAAATTTTTCCATAAAGAAATATATGTGTGTGAAAATTTCAATTGTTAGGGTATCAAAGGTTAATAAATGATAACAATATATTTTTAACATCTATGAGTGGTATTTTTTTCTATTTTCAACCAAAAAAAAGACAAGTCTTTGTATTTCTTTGCTAGAAGGCTTCAATATTGCAGTGCAATATGAATTATTATCAAGGCAAAAGGGTGGGTAGAAGGAAAGGGGAATTGATATTTTGCAATGAAAGATAAATGTTCCTGAAAGACTCGAGACAAGATATATTAGTACTACCTATAAATTGATACATATTCAGTACAGCGTAAGCATAGATACATTGCTGGTAAATAGCGATGAGAGAAGCACTATGAAAATCAGCAGAAACCAACTCATCAACAATGACCTCAGCAAGCATAAGAAGCTTAAGCTTCATCCTAACAGCCAAGGGAGGCACTGGAGAATTCTCTTGAGAGATGAGCATTATGATATTATTAGTATAATAGATAATTCTGAGTACAATATGGAGTATAATTTGTCATATATTAAACTGAAGTCAGTAAAGCAATGAAGATACTGTTACAGTAATCCATGTAAAAAATAGGAGTAACCTGAAACAGAAAAATAACTAAAATATATGCATGTTTGTGAATGATGATGACTTTCATTACATGAAGGAGGCAGGGAAGGAAGCGGAAGTAGTTTGAGGGATGAAATGAGTTTAATTTTGGCATACATGGATGAAAAAGTATGTTAAGTATATACCTACAGACATTCAGAGATAAGTTGTATATATGGATCTGACATTTAGAAAATAATTTGGATAGAAAATATTGATTCTAGATTCATCTTCATTTACATGGTACTGGAAATAGGGAAAGTGTCTAAAATGAGGTATTAGGTTTGACTAAAGCAGAAACTCAAAGTACATCAATGTTAATTTTGCAGCCTTAGGGAAGCCCACAAATGAAATCGAGGAAGAGCAACGTGAGATGCAAGAATGAGAGGAATTTTAGAAGCTAAAGGTGGAGTTTTATAAGAAGATGGTATCATTCATGTTGCAATTTTTTTTTCATGACACTAAAAAAAAAAAAACTAAAGTCTGAATTAGAAGACACTGCTAAGACAGATAGTACAGTTTCAATATAATACGATGCCATCAAAACCTAGGATGTTCTAAATGAGAAGTGGTTCATGGTTGAACCAAGAAATGTATTAGCAACATGACATAAACTGTCATTGTGTCTGGGCCTCAGGTATAACTGGAATCAGCATCTTGATGCCAGGGGAACTGTATTTAATCCCTGACTTTTGTGTATATGTATTATTCTCTCTAATGGGATTTCTCTAATGTCAGGAGGAATGGCTGTCAGTGGCCCTGACACTGGAAAAACGTTGGCATGTGCCTGTTCTGCTCTCTTTCATCTCAACCCCCTGTCTGGAGGAGTTCCTTCCAAGTAGTTGCTGCCCCATCAGCCTGAGCCACAGAATGAACATATGAGAAGCCAACCTGAGCCCCACGCTCAGCAAAATCTCAGCACAGTCAGACTTGCAGCTTGAAGCAGATCTTTCCAGTTCAGCTCAACCTAAAGCAGCAACAAGCAACTAACCCGTGGTCCACAGTGAGTAAGCCTTGTTGCAAAAAGCTCCTGTGTTTTAGGGTCATCTGTTACCCCACTTTATATGAGACAAGAGCTAAATGACACAGGTGGGGTACTATGTTTGTCACTCTCCTCCAAAGCTACGTTTTTAGTTAAGGAAATGTAATTTCCCTGAAATGGGGACGGAGGCTTATCCAGGATAAAGCACCAGTGCTGGAGAAACAAAAAGGCAGATGCTCAGTTCTGTGACAGAGTGAGCAGAGTTGTCAAGATGAGAGAATAGTGTCAACAAGAAGTCTGGGTGTGAAAGTAGGAGATATTTTAAGGTAGTAGCTGCAGGGTGTTGTGAAGTTGAGGTTTGGTTTTCCTTTTTTTTTTTTTTAATTTTTAAGCTGTTCTGTTTTTCTATTTTATGTAAAAGCTGATAGAGTAGAATGAATAAAGCAGGAATCTTTGAAAAGACCAGACTTGGAGAGTGCGATTCAAAAGTGTAAGGTCTCTGAGAATGTTAAAGGTGATATGGTACAGAGTGAAGTGGAGAGCTGCCCCATGCCCTAGGGGAAGATGCTTACTAAACCAGGAAGGAAGAAGGAAAAGGTGGGCAGGGAGAAGATCATTGGGTAGACTTCACGATGGACATCGGAGGCAGCTAGGCATTTATTTGATGATTTCAAGTCATTTCTATGATTTAACTAGTAAGTGCATCCACTAGAAGTTAGGGTATGTACTCAGGGTTAGAGACATGAAGAGAGGGAAGGAGAGTTGAAATACTGCTGTGTAGACTAAAGGGTGATAGGAAAACAGAAATGAGGAACATTCACAGCCACACCTCTTAGAATTTATAATAAAGCCATTTGCAGACTATGGGAGAATTTTTCACCTGTAGTGTAATTCAACAATTGAGAAACAAAGTGGACGCCCCATGTCATTCTTATTTGTTAGAGCTATTGTAATTCTGCTGTCAAGACAAAAGGCAGGAAAACACTTCCCCACTTTTTCCCCCAAACTGCAAATCATAATGTCTTCCCTCAATGCAAACAAATAAAACAAAGCAAAAGAATGCAAACCAACAAATAATACCAGCCTGTTCTCCTTTACTGCTTTTTGAGGTAGCCCCCGTGCTGCTGACCTGGTTCCACCAGCAGCTCTTCCTACAGTCGGAGTAGACGGGAAAATCTCACACCAAAATCCAGAGGAAACAAACATGCAAGATACGTGAAGTAATCAATGCAGCCGGACAAAGCAAAAAACCAAATGCATTACTTCTGAGAACGATCATAAGCTGGCTAAATTCCCTTTTGATGCTCAGATTAATTTGCGATAATAAACATAAATAAATACTGCCTTGAAAAGACACATGTAAAACAAAATTTAACATGAAACTTCAAAACAAAAGTTGACAATGATGTGGCTGAAGAACATATAAACAGTGCACAGCTGGCAAATGAGTTGCAGACAAAACAGGATGGAAAAAGTCTTTGACCAAGACAAATAGGGTTAGTTGGAATTGACAAAATGTCCAATCCATAGTGACTAATCACTCAGGAATGTTTATGTAACAAATAGGATGGCAACAAAATGTATAAACCAGAATCCTGTTAGAATAACAATGATCAACTAAGAGAAACACAACTGTTCTGTGATTTTGACAAGTTTCTTCCTGTTCTCATTGGTCGAATGGACCTCAAGCTAAATAAACTAGTGATTTGAATACTAAGTTAATAAGGTAGAAATAAGACATATGTAGAAAATTTTACCTACACAAACAAGGAAAGAATTAAATATTAAATCATAAGACGAAATCACAAAGGAAAATATCTAAAATATTGACAAAAAAGAAACATGTTAAAAGATAAAATACTCAATTTTCTTTTTATCATTTGCAACAATTTTGGCAAATAAATAGCTGATAATAATAGTACAAACACCTACGTTTGAAATGCATAAGCAAAATATATACTTCCCAATTAAAATTTTTTAAAAACGCAACACAAATCCTCAATTTTCACCAAAAAATAATAGCAAAATAAAATGTTCAGTGAAACTAGTAATCAAATAGATGCACATTAAACACCATTTTAAAAATATGATCATTTAATTGGATAACACTCATTGCTGAAGAGCATGTGGTAAGAAAATAAATATCTGAAAATGGCACATATTACTAGTGAAACTGTGGCAAAGTTTAGGCTCATTGTGGTGTAATGCATAAGGAAGTGGCAGTCGCAAGCACCCTAAAGTATTTGAGAACTTTAAATCTCATTTTTAAACAAAATTATGTTGTGTTAGGAAATGCTTAAACTACAGGTGCATTAAAGGACTGCAAATTTTACATGCAGAATGAATAGGCTCATGACATGCATAGGCCAAGGTAGAGTTTCATATGGAAGGAAAACAATAACCTACTAACAGCACTTGGTGTGATTATTCTTCCATGTATACTTTTAAGTATTATTCACAAATATTATAAAATATTATTTCTTTTATATAAGAAGTATATATTTTCAAAAAAATAAGATGATATGCAAAAGAGAACATTTAACTGAACCAGTTTACATCTCTATTATCAGGTCTTTGGTCCTATAGTAGCCCGGGAATTATTCTAAGCCCCTCTTATACTATGCACGTGCTCTTTTCAGATTCCTTCACTACATATAGTTCGTATCTCTGCTCTACTTTTCTTATTTTGGCTCTTCAAAATAGTGTACTATTTGGCATTGTCTCTAGGAATTCTGGAATGCAATTTGTTATTTTGTTTCTTTGTTTCCATTGCAGCTGCTGCTACTAGTAGAATGTTGAAACTTTCTGTTTTAGTTGAATGTATATCAACACAACAATAAGACTAAGTTGGAAATGGTAATACTCCTAGTCATAATTATGTTTCATGAGTACGCAGTTTGGGTCAAACAAATAGTAGAGTTGATAAATGGTGCAATAAATTAAAATGACACTAATTAATGTGAATTGTTTTGTGGTGCCTATTAAAAGACAAATAATAAAGAAAATTATTAGAGCAATGCCTAAAGCTAAATGCAATCAATGCAGCAAACAACACATTGTACTGAAGTTTTGAAAATATGGGTGCCTTAAATATTGAATAATTTGGATAAGCAAACAACATATAGCATTTCCAGATATTCTGGATGATACGTGACTCTGTAAATTATCTGTTTTAATTTTCTGTACCCCTAAATTAGAACAAGTCACATAAGAATAATTTGGCATATAAATATGTCCATAAAATTATTTGACATGTGTTTCTAAAAATAGCATGGCAGATATGTGATCAGGGCAATATACATTTTATAATATATAATATGTATTATTCTAAATAAATATTTACAATGAATTTCTAATATTAAATTCAATTATCTTATTTATGAAGTTATTGGACTATGTAATTACTCATAGATCACTAAAAATGCTTCTTTAAGTTTAGTCCAATTTGCTGATTTTGTCTTTCCAAATCTTGTTCAATTTGACTTACTCTTTTTTTCCTTTGATAAATGTTGTACCTTTTGGGGAAAATTCACTCATATTCATTCTTGAATAGTTAAGTTCTTTCACCGGTACACTTATTCTCAGTCTTCATTTAGAATCTTGCTTAGAATTCATTTTAAATGCAGTGTTTTGAAGAATTATATTACCAATTATACTTTACTGGTAACCAATACGTTTTGCAAACTGCAGGACTGATTGCTAGTTTGCGAACTGCTGTTCTTTAATTTGAATTGTCTTGCAAATTAATTGTATGCATTTATTGTTTATATTAAAATATAATCACTTGAATGTTGCTGTTTGAGGAACTCTCCTTTAGGCTTCTGTCCAGATGAGATATTTATTTATTTTTTCATTCCTTTTATTAGGGAAATCAACAAATATTTTGAAACAACCATTTTATGCTATGTCACCTGTGAGGTGCTAAAAATGATTTGCAGATAAACGAGACTTTTTAGGAAACCCACAGAATTGTGCCAAGCCTTTTGTTTTGAGTTTAATGTGTGATATAATCTGTCCTGTAGTTTCCCTGCCTTCAGACCTTCTTCTCTTCCATTTTATGTTGCTGTGTTCTCTGTTAAGAGAAATGACTGGTGCTTCCAAGTGCCTCCACGTTTCAATGGCCACATTGCACTGACTGTCAGGTCTTTTCCCCTTGGGCATTGGCATCCTATCCCAGTTGCCACCTTTCAGCATTTTCAATTATCGCTTTACTGATTGACACCTTTGAACATTTGTCAACACGTTTCTTTTTTGAAATGGCATAAGCACATTCTGAAGAAAATAGGCAACTCAGTAACTGTGGATGTTAGGAAGCATCACTGTTGACAGAAAACAAGAAACCAAGCTGGCCAGTGAATGAGAGCCACGTGCAGGACCTGATATTAGCAAACGCATGGCTTAGAGCAGGAGGTGAGAAATTCATGATAGCTTCATCAAGGAAGCTGACAAGTGAAAAACCAAAAAACAGTGTAAAATATATGACTGGCCATATGCACAAATCAACACTGAGTGTGTGCGTATGTGTATAGAGAAATGTAGAGATTCTTATTGTTTTAAGAGAACAGGATCAATAGCCTCTCAGCACTGGTGATAATACTGAGGGCCAAAAGAGAGTGAAACACTTTCTTAAGGCCACAAAGATGGTAAAAAATAAAAATTAGAACCCAGGTCATTTTCACTACCTTACTGGTACTTGTGTACAAATAAGAATTGTTCATCGGCCATGCACGCTGGCTCACGCTTGTAATTCCAGAACTTTGTGAGGCCGAAACAGGTGAATCACGAGATCAGCAGTTCCAGACCAGCCTGGCTAACATGGTGCAACTCTGTCTCTACTAAAAATCCAAAAGTTAGCCTGGCATGGTGGTGGATGCCTGTAATCCCAGCTACTTGCGGGCTGAGGCAGGAGAATCGCTTGAACCTGGGAGGCAGAGGTTGCAGTGAGTTGAGATTGCACCATTGCACTCCAGTCTGGGCGACAAGAGCAAAACACTTTCTCAAAAGAAAAAAAAAAAAGAATTGTTCATTGACATTCCATTCCATTCAGCATAAAAAATAGCTGGGTTATTCATCTCATATTACACATACATATGTACTGTTATCTACAACACAGGCTTGGTATATTGCCTCTTCACACATTAATTTCCCAAGTGTTAAGGATGAACGTGATGGCCTATGACATCCACAGAGAAACTGCCTGTCATAAAAGTGTGTAAAATCTATATAGCCAAACTATGAACTAAAATGATAAACATTAAAGCTACTTTATTAATGAATCATGAAATAAAGTTTTAATGAATCTGAGATGAAGTACCGATAGGTGACACATGGATGGGTAGACAGATGATAAATAGGTAGCTAGCTAGCTAGCTAGATAGATAGGAGAGCAAGACAGAGAGAGAATGTTTGTTGTTGTTGTTTTTTGAGACGGAGTCTCGCTGCTTGTCCAGGCTGGAGTGCAGTGGCATGATCTCGGCTCACTGCAATCTCTGCCTCCCAGGTTCAAACAATTTGCCTGCCTCAGCCTCCCGAGTAGCTGGGAATACAGGCATGTGCCACCACACCTGGCTAATGTTTTGCATTTTTAGTACAGACTTGGTTTCACCATGTGGCCCAGGCTGTTCTCAAACTCCTGAGCTCAAGTGATCCACTCACCTTGGCCTCTCAAATTGCTGGGATTACAGGGGTGAGCCACCGCTCCCATTCACAGAGAATTTTTACTTGTCTTTGTAAACACAAAGATAGAAGGTTATGTACCCCATAAATATATAATATATATACTTACTAGGTATCCACAAAACTAAAAATAAAAAGTTTTAAAAAACAAAAATAAATGGATAGTCAGATGAGAGAGAAATAAAGAGAGACAGAGAGACAGATAATTTTTGCTTGCCTTTGTTAATAGTACACTGTTTTCTGGAGAAAAGTAATATAAATGAATTATTTAAAATTAAAAGGTATATCTCTGATGACAATGGACTCTTTTGCATTTCATTTAAAATTAAATATCTGCAATCTCTAATGATGAATATTTGAGGCAGTATTTATATACCATAATCATCTTTGGACCTGATTTAAACCTTCCTAAAAGAGTCAAGTTTCTATGCCTCACAACAAGAGACAAGTAAGATATTTTTTGGATGTAATACTCAAATATATTAAAATACTAGTTGGTATAAATGTAGACATCTGGACCTTAGGATAAAACAATTTCCAGTACAAAAGGAAGTATGCTTAGATATGTTAAAATGTTTGAGCCATTGAATTTTTGGATTGCCCAAATACAACACTAAAATCCACATGGAAGAAAAAAATTAATTACCTTAGTAAAATCACCAAGGGGGAACTCCCTTTTGTTATAAGAAGTTGCTTTTAAATTGAATTAGTTTTGAATTAACCCAATTACACATCACTATTCGACTGTGATATTAAATTGAGGAAGTTTAATGATGTGAAAATACTTTTAAAACAATATCTTGGTGATAACAGAACATCTAAAATGTTCATATTTAGAAAATATTAATTACATATATTAAATGATTTAAAGACTGTTTCTCACAAATTGCCATTTAAGATAGAAAATTATTTTTACCTGCAGAACATATGACTAATAGGGTTCAGCATAGCAGAATTCAAACTATTATGGCACAAAAAGGGTCATAGCATACTTAAAATTCCTTGACAAAAATTCCTAGTGATTTGGAAAAGGAAGATATGTTTTCAGAATGGGCTTTAAATGATTTAAATTTTACTATTTTTCAATTTATTTTGGAAGGAAATAAAAATTTCTTGGAATGCATAACTACATTTTTGCCAAAATTTTCACGATAATCTAATAAAATGAATTTATAGGACTTTTCTAATGCTTTTCTATCATGTAAAGACAAAAGACAGGAAAAACTATATTGAAAACAAAACTTTGCTTAATATAGTAACCTTGAAAAGACATACTAAAAGTGGAAAGTTTCTTACAGGTAAATAGATATAGTTCTCATTGCACATCTACACTTTGTGTCAAAAAAATCAAATGTGATTTTCATTTTGAAACAAGAGAAAACATGAAGAAGAAAGTTCTATATGTGAGGTGATTATAAAATATTCTCATGATATTTTTATACTGTCACATCTTCATTCTAATTGAACTGAGTATCATGCATATCAATGTAATGAAACTATTGAAGTATTCATTTTTTTAATGGCATAACTCCACTAATTAGGTACACAAATATATGTCATATATAGAAAAATCCCTTTTGCTTTAAATCTATTTTCTCATTGAAAGGTGCAATGGAAAAACATTTAACTATGCTTAATTAACTTACAATAAAATTTCTTATGATTCAAACTTAGCAATCTTTATGATTACACACCAATACAGCTTTATCAGGATATAACATTTTATTGTCAGGTTGAAATTAATATTTTGAGAAAATGACAAAGACTATTACTTTGCATGTACATTGAACTAAATCTTAGCACACTGGCTATTTAATAAATACAATGTGATGAAAACTATTTTAGAGTGAATTAATTGACAGGGAATTGACCAGAATTAATCCAATTTCATTGTTCATTTATTATCACCTTCTGCATTATTGCCTTAACATCTCTACAGAAATAATACTTAAAAAAATATAGTACACTGATACATGTGAAAGGAACTATACCCAAATGGTTCTTTTTCTAGGTCATAGCTATACTAATCTCTAAGCACTATTTGTCTGTCACTGTAATAAGATACCATTATAGAAGAGTGTTTTCTTTCCTGATTAAAATATAAAATCTTTGTTTTTCGGAACAGTATATTAAGTCTCTGATGTGAAAACATAAATTGTGTTATAAGATATAAATCTAACATGAATCTGATAACAACATAGCCTTAATTTGTTTAGGTATTTTATGAACTCATTGTTAAATCACATTTAAATCCACTTTAAATAATGAAATCTACACAAAGTTCAAGCAAAAACAAAAAGAGATTAAGTATAAGAAATCTTTGCACTACACTCGGCCAAGATTCTATATTGAAACCAAAATTATAAAAATGTGAATGAAGTTGTATTGGTCCGTTTTCATGCTGCTGATAAAGATACACCCGAGGCTGGGTAATTTACAAAAGAAAGTGGTTTAATGGACTACGGTACCATGTAGTGGGGGAGGCCTCACAATCATGGAGCCAGGCAAAGAGGAGCAAGTAATGTCTTAAGTGGATGGCGGCAGGCAAAGAGAGAGAGAGCTTGTGCAGGGAAACTCCCATTTTTAAAACCATCAGATTGCAAGAGACTTATTCACTATCATGAGGACAGTATGGAGGAAACTATCCCCATGATTCAATTATTTCCCACCAGGCCCCTCCCACAACTTGAGGGAATTATGGGAGTAAAATTCAAGATCAGAAGTGTTCAACAAAACAAACAGTAATTAACAAAAACTTAAGGTACTGTCTTACTGTCGTGTTCTTCAAGCTTTCAGAATTTGTACCTCTGTCCTCTATGACAAAGCTGCCTTTTCTTATTTTAAATGAATATTACTGTAATATTAAATGTGTTATGATGTTTAACATAAACATATTTTATAATTTAAATAGTTCCCCTCTCATTCTCCAGAAATTTCCATATAAGATTTTTCTCAGTAGATTTTCTAATCTAATATGAATAGGCAATAATACGTATCATTCACTGAATGCTTATGATAATGTCATTTGTTAGGTTAAGTGCTTTACATGCTAGATTAGTCACGGTTTTCTAGAGGGACAGAACTAATAGAATATATATATATATATATTCTGTTAGAATAGAATATATATAGAGACTAATTGAATATATACTATATACATATTACTTATATATATATATGTTATGTATATATATATTTGGGAGTTTATTAAGTATTAACTCACACCATCACAAGGTTCCACAATAGGCCGTCTGCAAACTGAGGAGCAAGGAAAACCAATCCAAGTCCAGAAACTAAAGAACTTGGAGTCTGATATTTGAGGGCAGGAAGCATCCAGCATGGGAGAAAGATGTAGGCTGAGAGGCTAGGCCAGTCTATCTTTTCATGTTTTTCTGCCTGCTTTATATTCTAGCCACACTGACAGCTGATTAGATGGTGCCCACCCAGATTAAGGGTGAGTCTGCCTTTCTAAACCCACTGACTCAAATGTTAATCTCCTTTGGTAACACTGTCACAGACACACTGAGGATCAATACTTTGCATCCTTAAATCCAAACAAATTGAACTCAGTGTTAACCATCACACATACTTTTTCATTTACTATCCTCAATGACTTTTTGATTCAGTTTTAATTTTTTCCCATTTTACAGGTGAGAAATCCCAGGTTCTGAAGTAAAGCAATCTCCCTAGGTTTATCCAGCTAATAAATGATGAGGTATTACAATCCAAATCTATTTGATTCTGATGGTGTACCCTACATCTATGAGGTATTCCCTAGGTCTGTTTAACTAATGGTGGAGAATAAATAGCACATGAGCTGCCATTATTTGACCTTCAGCAAATGGAAAACATCATGAATCAATACTGTCACCTATTTTCAGAAGCCTTGTTTGCAGGAAGTTAATATTCCTCCATGTAAGAGTGTAACATTAATACAGTTTGCAATTTTTAAATATTGACTTACCAATAAAAACAGTTACTTAAAAATTATTACATCTTCACCTAGGTTCATCAAGTGGTTTCCTCCACTTCTTTTTGCTTTTCTTTTGTTTCCTAGAAAAGACCTTCCTTATAAATTGCAATAGATATCAGTTGGTCAAAGAAAAGAGTCAAGCTCTTTAAAATATTTGAAAAGGTTCATTCTGAGCCAAATATGAATGACCCATGGCCCGTGACATAGCTCTCAGGAGATCCTGAGAACATGTGCCCAAGGTGGTTATGGCACAGCCTAGTTTTATACATTTTAGGGAGACATGAGACCTCAATCAAAAATGTATAAGATATACATTGGTTGGGTACAGAAAGGAAGGAGTGGTGATGAGACTGCCAGGTTATGGGTCAAATTAAAAGTTTTCTGGTTGAAAGAGTTATTATCAATAGAAAGGAATATCTGGGATATAATAAGGGGACTAACATTTGATTAGGCAGAGGAAGCCTCCATATAGCAGGCTTCAGAGACAATGGATAATCCATGTTTCTCATCACACTTACGGTCTGTGTTAATGTTAAATGCTGATTGATATTTCCTGAATTCCCAAAGCAAGGGGAGGGTGTATAATGAAGTATGTCAGAACTTTTCCTGCCATCATGGCCTGAACAAGTTTTTCAGGTTAACTTTGGAGTGCCCTGACAGAGAGAAGAGGTCCATTCAGACAGTTAGGGGACTTTTGATTTTTTGGTTTACAAGTTCAAAAGAAAATCAAAGTATCCTTTAGTAGAATTCTCTTATATCTAATATGATGCTATTCGAAACACTAAGTGGAAAGAAAAAATCTAGAATTAGTCTTATCTTAGCCTTCAAAAGATTCATCTCATATTAAGATTACAACATAATGAATGTATAATGTAATCTGTCTACTGCCAGTGCTCTCAAACTCTTATCACTAGTTCAAAAAATAGTTATTTAGAGGTTACTTAAAACTCCTTTTAGGAATATTTTACTTGTTTTGTTTATCTTGAAGATGGAAGAACAGGGTCTTATCTTCTATAAAATTGAGGAAAATTATTAAGTAATTACAGAACTTCTGTGTATGCTGGCTTACTTTCATTCTTTAAATATATGCATTTTGATGGAAATAAATATACATACAAAAGTGAAAGAGCATGCCTTTTATTTAAGTGGTACAGAGATTATAAAATTTTTGATTAGGTAAAAAAGGAATTCAAAAAACTATTACTATTTTCTTGATTACTAAGAGGCTCAAGCAAAGAAAGTAGGGCTGTATATGAGCAAGAAAATGACCCCAAAAATATTTTGTGTTAAAATTGTCTAAGTATTCCATTACAAGGAAGATGCTTTGGAAGTTGTGGTTTTCTCTTCTTTTTTTCTCAGAGTTTTGTGTCACATGTAATCAACACTTGTCCTTGTGTTTGTGTCTGAGTAATCAGTTATCCATAAACAACTGGAAGTAAAAACATGTTTCTATGTAACTCTGGCAGTTTTTAGACCTTGAATCAAACCAGATTTCTCCTCCTTTTACCACCTCATCTGGACTAAGTCTATAAATGTTAGTTTATTTTCCTGCCAGCTTACCCCAGTCATCATTTCAGCATGAGCAGATCAGATTTATGGAAAGGAACTAATGGGTAGCATTGACAGATTATGGAGCAATGACTAATCCTAAAGAGAGGAGTTTTCAGAAATTTATATGTAGATTTAAATTAAGGATGATGGAAAGTGAACATATTCCGGCAGAGAAAATAGAAACACAGGGCAATGGAACAAAATGAAACACTGAAATAAAACCCTCAGCATTTCCTCAAGCTCTTTTGCTTGGACTCTGGTCAAGGCATATTCAACACAGAATTCTAAATTTGATTAACTATATATTGTACTTCTGTTCAGATTCTCCTAACCTCTAGCTAGACAGTTCTAAACAGTTATATATGGAATGCAATTGCAGTAAATCATTTTCTGTTTGGGTGATTGATGAAACAATAAATTCATTCTCAGATCAATGTGCACCTTTGCAGAGATAGCAGCCATGTACCAAGGACACAGTCTTCCATTACTTTCAGCCTACATCTGGCAAAGTGGAATAGGACAGGAAACTCAGCACAAAAGCATGAGAGGTTCATCTTCACCTACATATACCCTTTCTTTAAGAAACATAATTGAAGGAGGAGTTTATTTATAAAAAAAAATGAAGACTGACTTTTGGAAAACACATCAACTTAGTTTCTGAAATGATTTAACACAAGTTCATCAAAATGAAATTCATTATCAATAGACTAAAAAAGAAAAAAGCATATGATCACATCAACTAATGTATAAAGAGCATTTGACAAAATCAAACATCCACATTGATGATGTAAAGTCTCAGCAAAGTAGTAATAAACTGTTCAAAGTTGATAAAATGTACCTACAAGTGTTCAACCGTTAACATCATACTTAATGGTGAAAGACTGAATACCTTCATCTGAGATGAGGAACAAAGCAAGCACGTCCACCTGTGGCAAGGCAAACATTTAATTTTTAGAAAGGAAGTGAAACATATTTGAAGAGAAAAAAATGTTTCTTTCTGGGAGTTTCTAGCTATCAATGGGACATCACTGATGTCAAAACTAGAAATAGATGCACAGAGTTGTCTCTTGCACCAGCAAAAGCTGACTCTAGCACACCACTGCTCCAGGGTTATGGAGAGATTGATGGTATAATAGTTCTCCTTCCTTACCAACTAGAAAAAAAAGTATTTATAATACAGTAAAATTATTGTACTGTAATACAATATATACATTGTATTATAATTGTATTACAATTTTGTATACAATTAAATGTACTACAATCATTATATATAATTGTATTGTATTATATACAATGGTAATTGTATTGTATACAATATATATGGTATTTTTATACTACATATCTAAAACATATATTGATATATGTAATTGTATAATAATGATAATTGTAGAAAACAATACAATTATAATAAAATGTAACATTCTATTCTATACTTAGAAGAATAAAGAATGTTACAGAAAAATGAATAATGGGTATGAATAGATAATTGACAGAAAAAGAATGCAAAAGACTGTAAATGAAGAGATGCTCTACCTGACTCATAATAAGAAAAAATACAGGTGAACACTGTGCTTAAATGCCAATTCTTACCTCTTAGATTTGCAAAAATCCAAAAGGTTGGTAATATAATGTGTCTGTGAGGCCGTGCAGGGACAGTTATTTCTATACATTGTTGGTAAGTACGTGGATGGTATATGCAATGACACAATTCTAGAAAGAGAATTCAGCTCTGATATCCTTTCTTCTGCTTGGTCAATTTGGCTATTGAAACTTGTTTATGCTTCGCAAAGTTCTCGTGTTGTGTTTTTCAGCTCCATCAATTCATTTATATTCCCCTCTAAGCTGTTTATTCTCGTTAGCATTTTGTCAAACCTTTTTTCAAGGTTCTAAATTTCTTTGCATTAGGTTAGAATGCGTTCTTTTAACTCAGAGAAGTTTCTTATTACCCACCTTCTGAAGCCTGTTTCTGTCAATTCATCAGACTCATTTTCCATCCAGTCTTGTTCCTTTGCTGGTGAGGAGACGTGATCCCTTGGAGGAGGAGAGGCGTTCTGGTTTTGGGTGTTTTCATCCTTTTCGCGCTGGTTTCTTCCCATCTTTGTAGATTTATCTACCTGTCGTCTTTGTAGTTGTTGACTTTCAGATGGGGTCTCGGGGTAGACGTCCTGTTTGTTGCTGATGAAGTTATTTCTTTCTGTTTCGTAGTTTTCCTTCTAACAGTGAGGCCCCTCTGCTGTAGGGCTGCTGGAGGTCCACTCCAGACCCTGCTTGCCTGGGGATCACCTGCAGCGGCTGCAGAACAGTAAGAATTGCTGGCAGTTTCTTCTTCTGCTATCTTTGTCCCAGAAGGATACCCGCCAGATGTCAGCCTGAGCTCTCTTTTATGAGGTGACTCTTTGGATATACAGGGTTCAGGTAGCTGCTTGAGGAGACAACAATACTTAGCCTTCAAATGATTCCGGTCCAGTGATTTCCTGATAAATTCAGTTTCCAAAGGCGGGCTGTGGATATAGAGCCTTGATTCACAGTAGTTTCAATCTTCATTGAACTGCTACTACCCTGGCTGTTTCTAGCTATCGACATGACATCACAGAAGGCAAAACTGGAAGTAGCTGCACAGAGTTGTCTCTTGCACCAGCAAAAACTGACCCTAGCACACCACTGCTCCAGGCCAATCACCATCTGACTATATTCTCATAAGAAATTCCAAATAAAAAGTGCTTATCAGAGTCCAGTCAATCCACTGAAGTCTGAGAGAAAACAGTACATTTTTGTTTTAAGCCAATAAAGTTTAGAAGGATTTTTTTACACAGCAATAGATAACTGTAACAGACCTAAGGATCTTATTCATCAATCATGATGCATAGAATACATGGGGATCCCTGTCATAAGACAATTTGGAAAATGAACATTAGTGCTTGTGTATATTAAAGAATTATTGGTAAATTTTTAAGTATGATAATGATCACTTGGGGACTAACCAAGGGAGATTTATCTAACTTTTCTACATCTTACTTTCTTCATGTATTAAACATGAATAACAACACAGGGAATTAAATAGAAAGAAAATGTATGTAAAAAACTAGCACAGTAACTGGGTCATATTAGTTTCCAGATAAATTTGAGTCTCTTCTTACTGCATTATATTAACCAAACATTTTTATGAAACAATATTTGGTAAAAGTAAACATTAGAAAAATGTGTGAAATAAAATTAGAAAGGGCAACATTATAACTTGCAATACTTTTGACAAAAGACTAAGAAACAGCCTAGCTATTCCTGAGTCTCTACCAAGAGCCGCTGCCTAAGACAGACAATTCAATATTCATATTCAACCTAATGTAGTGCTAAAACCAAACCGATTTAATGATAAGAACCAACTAGCCCTAACCCTAACCCGAGCAGTGTTAGACAATAGCAGCTTTTACGGAAAGGTCATTTATAAATAAGTTCCGTGAGTAAGGATAATTACATGACTAAGGATAAGCAAACGACCACTGTATTTAGGGTGGAAAAAGAGAAGTAGTCACAAATTTCAGCAAAAAACTGTAAGTTCTCTGAATGGTAAGGGAATAAATAGCTGTACTCTGGATCGAAGGACATCCCCAAAGGGCACTGTTTATAAAGAATCACTTCCGTTTTATTGTCAGACTGCTTTTGAAAGAAGCTGTGAAAGAACGAATGCAAATGCACTGCTCTTGAAAAGAATTTCCTTTTCTATTTAAATTGTTATTATAAAGCCCACCTGAATGCAAAGAGTAGACATTTTTAATGTCTTCCTTTTAATAATTAAATGTCTCTGTCCAATTCCCAATAATGATTTGAACTAGCTTACAAAGCAAAACATATACAAGAAAATGAACGTTTTGAAATTGAATGCAGATCAGTGGGGGAAAAAAGAAAATATAAAAAGCAAATTTGGCATGACTGTTATACATAATAACATCTGATAAAAGTTAATTGGAGGATATGAGCTATGTGATACGGAGTGATTGGCGGTAGACTAGTTTTCCTTCCTTGTCAACTAGAAAAAATGAGTAGAATAGAAATAAAAAGGCTCTAAGAAGGCAATGGGAGCTGTGGAGGCAAATAGAACTTGAGGCGCTAAGACTACTGAGATGGGAGAATCTTGTCTAAATGAGCCAAACTGCCAATGTTACTATGAAGCAACGTGTTAATTCTGGTTCATTACAAGAGGCTCACCATCCAGGTTACATGTCCAGCAAGGATAACTGAGAGAAAAATAAAACTGACAAATATTTTTGCAGATATTACAGGGGTTGCAAACATACAGGGTTTGCCTCAGCAGCTCCCATTGGCTTTTTGGAGATTTTTTTTTTTTTCTGTTTTATTCTTTTTTTTTCTAGCTGGTAAGGAAGGAGGACTAGTCTACCACCAACCACTCCCTATCACTCAGCCAACATCCTGCAGTTAACTTGTATCAAATGTTGCTATATGTAACGGGAATGTGAAATTTGATTTTTATACTGCTTTTTATTTTTATTTTTTCCCAAGGACATGTGCAGAATACTGGGATTCCAAGACGGAGCATCTAAGTTGACAGCCTATGGAAAACAAAACAGAGCATTTTGTTAGTTTTCTGGGACAAAAATAAGGTTTCATTAAGGAAAAGGGCCCTAAAGAACCCACTGTGATCTTATTTTACACCCTAAAGGTCAAGGGAAGAACATAGATAGAATGCACTTGCTAGAACTCAACACAGCTGTGATATAGCAAGTTTCTGATTAGATTGAACTGATCGGAAATTGTTTCATTGGCAGATGCTTCTTTTTCATGTAAAGGCCCATAATATTTTGGCTCAGGAGTCCATACTGTCTCTTCCTGCAGCTTCTTAGGTCTGCCATTGTATTTTAAAGCAGACATAGACAGTATGTAATGAAAGAGTGTGGCTGTGTTCCAATAAATCTTTATTTACAAAAACAAAACAAGTTAGCCAGATTTGGCCCACAAACTATAGTTTTCCAGCTGTTAGCCTAGAGTGTGATAATATTATGCAGATTCTACAATTTTTATATACAATGTCAATCTTGAAAATTAATAAAAATTACTAGCTACACCAAATGAAAGCCAAGAAGTAGAGAAATGATAGAAAATAAAAGCAGAACTACACATCAACCAGAAATTAAAATTAGCTGTTGATGATTTTACAATGACTATTATGATTTAAAAAAATAGATGAACAGGGTAGATGAAAATATAGAGTACTTTATAAGCTCATTAGGAACAGTAAAGAGAAACATAAAAATTCTTAGGCTGAAAAATAGGACATCTGAAATTAATAGCTCTAGATCATACTCACAGAAAGATAGACACAGAAGATAGAGAAAAATAAAAGTTAAAAGAATGTATGTAAACTGAGGGAAAAAGTTAACATAATGGAAAAAATAGAGACATACTTCCTTCAAATGGGCAAGCATAACATTGACAGCCAACTTCTCAATAAAAAAAAATCACAAAAGTAAAAGCACAATGGATTGACTTCTTTCTAAGCTGAAATAACCAAGCATCCCAAACCCAGGAAAAATATCAATGAAAAATGAAGGCAAAAATTCATAGGTTTTAAGATCTGAATTAAGAAAATGAAGACAAAAATTATTTTGAGGCAACTCTGTAATCTTACTGATCTTGGTGTCAGTAACATGAAATTTCAACTAATTGTACATGCAACTCCTGGGCAGTATTTTGTAAGAGTATATGCTTTAATAAAAGATACATTAAAATTAAAATGCAGTAAAATAAATACCAAAATGGAAAGGACAGTCTGTAAAAGAATTGGTTAATATAGTGAAATGGTCAAATTTCCGGCCACCAGATGAACTCACAGATAGAACTCATAATACATAGAAGAGTACATGTGTACTATGTAATAAAGACTATATCCTCTCCATAGCATTTCTCTCAACAAATTCATGGCAAGGTATCAATTCAGAATTTTCTGTCTAAAGAGGCTCTGGAATACTGGTATTTTATTTTGTTGAGTGAAGGTATCTCTTTGTTCCAGGATTCAGACAAGTAGGTAGTAGAGGTGAACATCTTTTATAGAAATCTAGAGATATCAATGACCTCATGTTTGGAATACTCCAAAACTAATTGGTAACTAAACCCACATAATGTGAATTATAAAAAGCAAAACAACGACTTCAAAGTCAATACTAATGGTATTTAAATTCAAACTGCATTCTTAGATTTTTAGCAGTCGCAATACTTTTTTAAAGTATGTATTTAATTGTTAGCAGGCACATAGATGTAATACCTCATTTCCAGTTTCAGCTAGACATGGATCAATGTCCATTCCTCTTTAAGTAATGGGCACTGGCTTCTTTAACAGGGTCCTGGGAGCCTGGGGAAGAAGTAGGTAATTGGTGAAATAGGGGAACAGGCTCAGAATATTTGGTTGCATGAGAACTACAAGGATTTTCTGGTTGAGGTAATTTAAAGGGGAAATATTTTTTACATGTAGAAATTTGTCTTCCGTTAAACCCATTAACTATTAGATTTAGGTAAACGAAAGAAAATCAGGAAGTGTGGGTCTTTATAGACCCAGGGAAAAATCACAGCACTCAAATTATCTTACGTAATATTCATATTTGTATTTTACATCTCCTCTAAAATGACTTAAACTAAACGAGCACAAGTGTTGTATTCCAGCTTGTTCTCCTAACCTCTACAAACAAGATCAAGTAAAACACATATTTGTCAAGAAGGAAGGAAAAGAAGAGGAAGGGAAGGAAAGAAGGAAAGGAAGGGAGAAAAGAAAGGAAGCAAGGGAAGAGGAAATAGTTAAGGAATTTTTCAGTAAAAAGATTACTGAGAAAAGTGACGGCTTTCATTAATTTGTTTCTATTTCATTGCATTTTTACAGAAATGATCAGTGGTATTTAAACATGTAATAATTTAATATTTATGCTAAATTAATTCAATAAAAGTTACAAAATGTAACTAAGAGAAAATGATTATGACCCAATTAAATAGCGTAGATCATGTTAAAAGAACTGCTTTATGTCCAACCCAGAGCAGCTCCTTCATTTTGCAGAGGCATTATCTGCCCTTACTACATAACTAAAAAAACCAAAGCACGCTAAGAGATCAAGATATAAATGAAACAGTTTCTGCCTTCGGAATTATAAACTGATTTTGATAGGTAGATAAAAGAAATACAATGGAATGAAGATGCTTGCTGCTGGAAAAATGATGTCAATTTGATAAATATAACAACAAAAAAAAGAATGCTTTTGCAGAGGTGCTTGTCACTACCTCTTCACACAACTGTTACCATTAGTCTAACTCATTGTCAGAACTGCAGAAGTTCTTAGGTGAGTTTTACTAAGTCTTGTAAGTAATATCCCTCCCCTGTTGTTATATTTTAGGTTGCCTGGATTGAAGGAGACAGGAGCCTCTAAAATCTTCACATGGTCATTGTTCCACGTGTGTCCACTGATAATATGACAGTCCATATTTGAACTAGAAATTCTAATATTCTAATCAATTTTAGTTTCAATACTTGCTCTTAAATTACAATGTTCAGCACAATTTATTTTCTTACATTCTCAATTTCTATATAAAGAGTTTTTGTTAGGGTCAATCAACTTTCCCCTAGGACTCTACAAATAAAATTCCATTTGTGCTTTTTGACTTATCTACTATCTACCTCTCACTGCTGCTACTAGTAATATTACAAACAGTCAATCATTCCAGTGTATGATATCGGTCTCTGACATTGTCTATCAAAAATATTTTAATAACTGTGTGTTGCTTCATTTTAGTCAATTAAAAACTAATCTGTCATTATTTATTGAAAACAGAGATACAATTTCCATAAATTATTTTCAAACATATATTATTTTCAAAGAAACATACATTATGGAATGTGTATTTTGGTATTACCTGATCCAGGAAGTCCACTATAATATTGCCTAAGTATTTTTTCTTTAATCTTTACATAAAAGATTTTCTTTGAAACCAAAGAAATGCTGTTTTAATAAAAGAGAAAGTTGATACATAATCTAAAAATTGAGCTTAGTTTTATTATTTTTTATTCTAATTGATTCACAGTCTAAATATATGTATAAAATGTACAGAAGACATTATACTCAAAGGAAAATAATTATAATTTCCTTGTTCTACATTTTCATTTTATCAATATAAAATGTTATACAACTTAAGTAATTTTAATTTAGAATTTTATATCTCATCATTGAATATTTTTGGTTATTTTTGAATCAAATTTTTCTCTATGGCGAGTCAAAACAATGCAGTATTTTCAACAATTCTGTCAGAATATCTATTATTTAAATTGGTTTCCCTTAGTGTATTAACTGCTGGACAGTTGTCTAATTTTTGTTTCAGCCAATTTGAACATTAAAGAAAAAGAAGCTAAGTATTTCCACCCTTTTTTTTTTTTTTTTTTTTGAGACGGAGCCTCACTCTGTCGCCCAGGCTGGAGTGCAGTGGTGTGATCTTGACTCACTGCGACCTCTTCCTCCCAAATTCCAGCTATTCTGCCTTAGCCTCCCATGTATCTGAGACTGCAGGTGTGCACCACCATGCCCAGCTAAATTTGTATTTTTAGTAGACACAGGTTGTCCCCATGTTGACCAGGCTGGTCTCAATCTCCTGGCCTTTTAATCTACCCACCTCAATGTCCCAAAGTGCTGGGATTACAGGCGTGAGCCACCACACCTGGCCAAGTAGTTCTTAAAATATTTTCTTTGCTGGTAAGAAGGCCAACGGTGTTAGGAAGTTGAAAAGCATCTCTGAAAGAAAATCTTTATGAATGGTTGAATGAATACCAAAGTGGTAGTATTAGTCACTGTTTGATCTGAGAGACCAAAAATGATGCCAATGTGTTTTGCTTAGATGTAAACTAAAAAAGAGATATTCTAATCTTACTTTGATGTTACTGCTCCCAAGCTTTTGTTTTCTCTGCCAATTGCTAAGAAACCAAGGGAAACTATGAACCAAAAAATTTATGTGTGATTGAAAAAAAATTTAGCACTGAGGATGACAAGAAGAAACACAGAAGCAATAAGAATCATGTTTTGAATTCCCATGGAAATTCAATATTACAGAAGGCCTGTTTAGCTCCTTGAAAGTGCATTAAACGTATCAGGAGTCTGTGACTGTTTGCAGACTATTTGAAGTCAATGGAGCAGTTAGACAATTAGACACAGTTTTCCATTTGGCTTAAATGAGTAATCACCTCATTTCCACTATTCTATTTCTTGACATGTAAAGCCATTTCATACTCTGCTACTAGAAAAAAAAGAAAATTCTCACCCCCAGAGCGGTAATTGTATGTTTATGTTGATTTGGAGGTGACTTTCAGCACTGAGCATGATTATTTCTTTAACAGAAAAGCAAGTTAAAAAAAGATAACAGGAGTATTTTCTTTTGAAACATTTTTTTTCATTCAGTGGTGGCTGCATTTTTGTTTGCAATATAAAGAAGGATCCTTCTTGTGCAGCTGAAAGTAGTTCTAAATCCTCTTTGTCTGCAGAATAGCATAGAGAGCAATTCCTACCACACTCACTGAAATTGGGTAAATGCCCTAGTTGCCTTCCAAAAATTCTGTTAATTTGTATTTTCTTGCCTAAAACAATTGAGGAATCCAATTTTGGAATTCCCATAGGAACTTTTAAGCACTGTTCTTAAGTCACTTGCATAAATAAAAATTCAAATAAACTCCAATATATCCATACATTGATGAATGAATAATATGATCATTTAATGATTATTGATGTTTCAGTAGAAGGTACAAAACAACTTCACCGAGTAATTGTGAGAAAGGAATATACAGTATAAAGCACGCATCAACAAAGGAGGGAGGCAAGTCCTAAATTAGAGACCTGGAGGAATTTCATGAGAAAGGTCCAATTGACCCCATGGAATGGTGGCAATTAAGTGCTAGACATATTTAACACACACTTCCGGGATTTTCTGTGAACTAGATACTGCCCCAGAAATTGACTAAGCTTGGGAATTGTGACCTCTTTCTCCCCAAAGTCATAATCTAGAAGAAAAAGCAGCCAAACAAAGAGATAAATAAAAAACAGTGGTAAAATTATATAAAACTTCATAACTATAATAAAAATACCATAGGAACTCAAAGGAGGGTTCCATTACTGCTCAAATATAGGGTAAATTTAGTAATTAATTTTTCAAAGATGTACAATTATATCACTATTTCTTATAAACAGTTTCCCTTAAACAGCTGATGAAAATTTTATATCATGTTTACAGTAAATTATGATTATTTTATACCATTTTCCAGTGTTTAATTTAATATGAGAACTGACTTGACTATCTTTGTTCCATAAGATAAATAATGATAATATCATTAGAGAAATTTGTCAAAATTTGCAGCATCTGTCCCTTGGCAATGTTCTTATATTGAATATTCTTATTTGTGATCACAGCTTTTATTATGTTTTTCTAACTGTTTAAGTACAGGTTGAATGAATTTACTATGCTTTCTTGCAAGATTTAGCCTTCAACTCGAGAAAAGTAAATAAAGGAATAATATTAAATGGTAATGAGGAGAAATCTTGTGTGAAACTGATGCCAAGTTCTTTTGCAGGGAGTCTACCTTGTCTTGTGGATGTTACTAGAGTTTTTCTGTTTCCATGATATTTTGTAACTGATGTATACAGATTTTTCTTTGTGATTTCTTACTATTCATTGTGCTATTTTTCAATTATATATGTAATGAAATTGTTTTCTTATACTGTTTTTAGACTACTTGGTTGACATCACTGTTTCTTAAAAAATGAAAACTGTTTGTTATTGACCTTAAACTAGGTATCAATGGAATGTATCACAAAATAATAAAACCTATTTATGACAGACCCGCAGCCAATATCATATTGAACGGGCAAAACCTGGAAGCATTCCCTTTGAAATCTGGCACAAGACAAGGATGACCTTTCTTACCACTCCTATTCAATATAGTATTGGAAGTTCTAGTCAGGGCAATCAGGCAAGCAAAAGAAATAAAGAGTATTCAGTTAGGAAAAGAGGAAGCTAAATTGTCTCTATTTGCAGATGACATGATTGTATATTTAGAAGACCCCATTGTCTCAGCCCAAAATTCCTGAAACTGATGAGCAATTTCAGCAAAGTTTCAGGATACAAAATCAACGTGCAGAAATCACAAGCATTTCTATACACCAATAACAGACAGAGGGCCAAATCAAAAGAGAACTCCCATTCACAATCGCTACAAAGAGAACAAAATACCTAGGAATACAACTAACAAAGGATGTAAAGGACCTCTTCAAGGAGAACTACAAACTACTCCTCAACAAAATAAGAGAGGACACAAACAGATGGAAAAACATTCCATGCTCATGGTTAGGAAGAATCAACATTGTGAAAATGGCCATACTGCCCAAAGCAATTTATAGATTCAATGCTATCCCCATCAAGCTGCCAAGAACCTTCCTCACAGAACTGGAAAAATGCACTTCAAACTTCATATGGAACCAAAAGAAAGCCTGCATAGCCATAACAATCCTAAGCAAAAAGAACAAAGCTGGAGGCATCATGCAGCCTGAGTTCAAACTATACTACAAGGACACAGTAATCAAAACAGCATGGTACTGGTACCAAAACAGAGACATAGACCAATGGAACAGAAGAGAGGCCTCAGAAGCAACACAACACATCTATAATCATCTGACCTTTGACAAACCTGAGAAAAATAAGCAATGGGGAAGGAATTCCCTTTTTAATTAGTGGTGTTGGGAAAACTGGCTAGCAATGCACAGAAAGCAGAAATTGGACCCCTTCCTGACACCTTACACTAAAATTAACTCCAGATGGGTTAAAGATCTAAATATAAGACCTAACATCATAAAAACCCTAGAAGAAAACCTAGGCAAAACCATTTAAGACATAGGCATAGGCAAGGACTTCATGGCTAAAACACCAAAAGCAATGACAACAAAAGCCAAAATAGACAAATGGGATCTAATTAAACTCCAGAGCTTCTGTACATCAAAGGAAACAATCATTAGAATGAACCGGCAACCAAAAGAATGGGAAAAAATTTTTGCAATCTACCCATCTGACAAAGGGCTAATATCCAGAATCTACAAAGAATTAAAACAGATTTACAAGAAAAAAACAAACCAACTCATTCAAAAGTGGGTGAAGGATATGAACAGACACTTTACAAAACAAGGCATCGATGAGGCCAACAAACATATGAAAAAATGCTCATCATCACTGGTCATTAGAGAAATGCAAATCAAAACCACATTGAGATACCATCTCACACCAGTTAGAATGGCGATCATTAAAAAATCAGGAGACAAGAGATGCTGTAGAGGATGTGGAGAAATAGGAACACTTTTACACTGTTGGTGGGAGTGCAAATTAGTGCAACCATTGTGGAAGACAGTGTGGCGATTCCTCAAGGACCTAGAAATAGAAATATCATTTGACCCAGCAATCCCATTACTGGG
>CAUYLG010011177.1:0-119665 GCA_963573385.1 Cacajao melanocephalus | reverse complement strand
CAAGAGAATGATTGACATAATGTGGTACATCTATACAATGGACAACTGCTGAACAATAATACTGTTATATGCAGTAACATGTATGAATCTCAAAACCATTTCTCAAGCTACACAAGAGAGTTCAGATTTTGTGATTCAATATCTTAAGAAATAAAATGCTAGACTAGGGGAAAAAAAAAACCCAATACTGACAGAAGGCAGATTAGTGGTGCACTGAGCCAGGAGTAGTGGGAATTGCATGCAAAGGGGCATGTGGGAACATTTTGGGGTGATGGAAATAATCTGTATCTTGACTGTTGTGATGATTCCACATTTTTCAAAGCATATTAAATAGTAGACTTAAATGACTAAATTGTATTTGATGTAAATTATATTTTAAGAAAGTTGATTAAAATGTGATTTTGAAATTCCAAATAACAAAGGAAGGTCAGACAAGTTTACTCTATGTTAATTAGAAGCACTGACTCAGAATGTCAGAGAAATACAGGGGTATACAGTCTCTAAGGTTACATTGGCTCTGATATTCTATGACTTCATGAAAGAGGTTGAAAGCCTAGGAAAAAAGGTTTAGGCTTGACATGAGGGAGAAATTCCAGCAATAAATATAGAAGAATTGATTTTGGAGGAGGGAGCTTGGTGGTTATATTATGCAAACTTTTTATCTTATACAGGAATTCCTGTTATAGACTCTTTCATTAGGTTATTGTGGAGATCTACTTGCAGCCATCACCCTGCAAAGCAAATCAATTATTGGATTATTCTAATTGTTAAAACAATTATTACTAGTATTAAACTTGGAATTTTTCTCTCTTGGTAACTTTTACCCACAGATCTTAGTCATCCAATTTTGAATTTTACTGTTATGAGAAAATGTCATTTGGGGGATGTCTCTCCTGGAATTCATTTAAGGGCAGGAGAGATGAGCTATCCTTTGCACGGCAGTCAGAGACTGACAGAGGCAGTTCCCATTTAAAGACCCCCATTGACTCAGGGGAAGATGGCCAAAAGGAAGCTTCTCTGGAATGCAGCTACGACCGAGTCAGACAGAACCAGAGCGATATCTGCATCTCTGAGCAAGGTACCGGTTTTGTTTTAAAGGGACTGGTTGAACAGCAGGATTAACCCCCAAAAAGGTAGTGAAAGCAGCCCAAAGGCGTCCAGCCGAGGCAAGGCGGGGCACTGCCCCACCTGGAAAGTGTATCAGGCATGGAGGATAAGGGGGTGCATCACCTTCTCGGTTCTCTGATTCAGATACAGCAGTTCACTCTGAGATTTTGGCAACACACAGACCAGTAAAACGCTGTCTTGCTGAGAATCACCCGAAGTCGCAGACTGGGGCGACAGCCCAGGCTGGCAGCCCTGACCAGACTGGTGCCTTGTTAGTGCAGACCGGGCAGAGATTTGGACTAATACAGAGAAAGCTTGCGAAAAGGAACTGCCCGTCCCACAGAAGGAAGAATTGAAAGCACGGAGGGGGACACAACCAGACGGGCTCCTCCCCAACAAGATCCAACAACCGGAGTCCCTCTCCCAGGAGAGTTCTGCAGTTAACACATCCTCCACCCGGGAACAGTGGGCTTGGCAGAGGGAAAAAGCCCACCATTGGAAAGGCAGGGTAAACCCCACCAGTACGGAAACCAGGTGAAGAATAAACAGCAGCCTGGCTGAGACTGAGGCAGCCCAGCAGCACCTCCACAGCCAGACAACAGACAGTCTCGAGCGGCACACTGACACCTGCTTTTTTTTAAAAAAAAGCCTCATACAGGAGAAATAACCCCAACTTTAACAGAAAGGAAGTCCACTCAGAGAAGATGGGAAGAAACCAGTGCAAAAAAGGATGAAAACATCAAAGTCCAGAACGACTCTCCTCTCCAGAGAGACCACAGCGACTCATCAGCATGGGAACAAAACAGGTCAGAAAACGATTTTGACAAGCCAACAGAAGCAGGCTTCAGAAGATGGGTAATAAAACTTCTCTGAGCTAAAAGAACATATTTTAACCCAATACAAAGAAACTAGGAACCTTGAAAAAAGATGAGATGAAATGCTAACTAGCATAACCAGCCTAGAGAAGAATATAAACCATTTGATGGAGCTGAAAAACACATCACAGGAACTTTGTGAAACATATACAAGTTTCAATAGCCAAATTGATCAAGCAGAAGAAAGGATATCAGAGATTTAAAATCAACTCAATGAAATAAAAAGAGAAGGCAAGAAAACAGAAAAAAGAGGGAAAATAAATGAGCAAAGCCTCCAAGAAATATGGGATTATGTGAAAAGACTTAATCTACGCTTGATGAGTGTACCTGAAGAGGACAGGGGAAATGAATCCAAGCTGGAAAACACTCTTCAAAATATCATCCAGGAGAGTTCCCCAACCTAGCAAAGCAGGCCAACATTCAAATACAGGAAATACAAAGAACACCACAGAGATACTCCTCAAGAAGAGCAACCCCAAGGCAAATAATCGTCAGATTCACCAGGGTTGAAATGAAGGAAAAAATGCTAAGGGCAGCCAGAGAGAAAGTTCGGGTCACCCATAAAGGGAAACACATTAGACTCATAGCGGATCTCTCGGCAGAAACCCTACAAGCCAGAAGAGTGTCGGAACCAATATTCAACATCCTTAAAGAAAAGAACTTTCAACCCAGAATCTCATATCCAGCCAAACTAAGCTTCATAAGTGATGGAGAAATAAAATCCTTTACGGACAAGCAATTACTGAGAGATTTCATCACCACCAGACCTGCCCTCCAAGAGCTCCTGAAGAAAACACTAAAGACAGAAAAAAAACATCCAGTACCAGCCACTGCAAAAACAAACCAAATGGTAAAGACCAATGATGCAATGAGGAAACTGTGTTGACCAATGGGCAAAACAAACAACCAGTAACAAAATGGCAGGATCAAATTCACACATAACAATACTAACCTTAAATGTAAATGGCCTAAATGCCCCAATCAAAAGACACAGACTGGCAAACTGGGTAAAAAGTCAAAACCCATTGGTGTGCTGTATTCAGGAGACCCATCTCACACGCAAAGACACACATAGACTCAAAATAAAGGGATAGAAGAAGATCTACAAGCAAATGGAGAAAGGATCAATAAAACAAGAAGAGCTAACTATCCTAAATATATATGCACCCAATACAGTAGCACCCAGATACATAAAGCAAGTTCTTAATGACCTACAAAAAGACTTAGACTCCCACACAATAACAGTGGGAGACTTTAACACTCCACTGTCAACGTTAGACAGATCAACAAGACGGAAAATCAACAAGGATATACAGGACTTGAATGCAGAACTGGAACAAGTGGACCTAAGATATATCTACAGAACTCTCCACCCCACAGCCACAGAATATACATTCTTCTCAGCTCCACATCGCACCTACTCTAAAACTGACCACATAATTGGAAGTAAATCACTCCTCAGCAAATGCAAAAAAACGGAAATCATAACAGTCTCTCAGACCACAGTGCAATCAAATTAGATCTCAGGATTAAGAAACTAACTCAAAACTGCACAATTTCATGGAAACTGAACAACTGGCTCCTGAACGTTGACTGAATAAACAATAAAATAAAGGCAGAAATAAAGATGTTCTTCAAAACCAACAGGAATGAGGACACAATGTACCAGAATCTCTGGGACACATTTAAAGCAGTGCCTAGAGGGAAATAGCAATAAATGCCCACATGAGAAATGGGGAAAGATCTAAAATCAACAGCCTATCATCAATATTGAAAGAGCTAGAGGAGCAAGATAAAAAAAACTCAAAAGCTAGCAGAAGACAAGAAGTAACTAAGATCAGAGCAGAAATGAAGGAAATAGAGATACAAAAAACCCTTCAAAAAATCAATAAATCCAGGAACTGGCTTTTCGAAAAGATCAACAAAATAGACCGCTAGCCAGATTAATAAAAAAGAAAAGAGAGAAGAATCAAATAGATGCAATAAAAAACGATAAAGGGGATATCACCACTGACTCCACAGAAATACAAATTACAGTCAGAGATTACTACAAACAACTCTATGCACATAAACCAGTAAACCTGGAAGAAATTGATAAATTCATGGACACTTGCACCCTACCAAAATTAAACAAGGAAGATGTCGAAACCCTGAATAGACCAATAACAAGGGCTGAAGTTGAGGCAAAAATTAACAGCCTACCAACCAAAAAAAGTCCAGGTCCAGACGGGTTCACAGTCGAATTCTACCAGACGTACAAAGAGTAGCTGGTACCAATCATTCTGAAACTATTCCAAACAATACAAAAAGAGGGAACCCTCCCCAACTCATTTCATGAGACCAACATCATCCTGATACCAAAACCTGGCAGAGACTCAACAAAAAAAGAAAATTTCAGGCCAGTATCCATGATGAACATCGATGCAAAAATCTTCAATAAAATACTGGCAAACAGATTGCAACAGCACATCAAAAAGCTTATCCATCATGATCACGTAGGCTTCATCCCAGGGATTCAAGGCTGGTTCAACATATGCAAGCCCATAAATGTAATCCATCACATAAGCAGAACAAAAGACAAAAACCACATGATTATCTTAATAGATGTAGAGAAGGCCTTTGACAGAATTCAACAGCACTTTATGCTAAAAACTCTCGATAAACTGGGTATTGATAAAACCTAACACAAAATAATAAAAGCAATTTATGACAAACCCACTGCCAAGATCATACTGAATGGGCAAAAACTGGAAGCATTCCCTTTGAAATCTGGCACTAGACAAGGATGCCCTCTCTCTCCACTCTTATTCAATATAGTACTGGAAGTGTTAGCCAGAGAAATCAGGCGAGAAAAAGAAATAAAGGATATTCAATTAGGAAAGGAGGAAGTCAAATTGTCTCTATTTGCAGACGACATGACTGTATATTTAGAAGACCCCATTGTCTCAGCCCCAAGTCTCCTTAAGCTGATAAGCAACTTCAGTAAAATCTCAGGATACATAATCAATGTGCAGAAATCACAAGCATTCCTATACACCAATAACAGACAAACAGAGAGCCAAATCAAGAGTGAACTGCCATTCACAATTGCCACAAGAAGAATAAAATACCTAGGAATACATCTAACAAAGGAGGTAAAGGACCTCTTCAAGGAGAACTACAAACCACTGCTCAAGGAAATAAGAAAAGACACAAACAAATGGAAAAAACATTCCATGCTCATGGTTAGGAAGAATCTATATTGTGAAAATGGCCATACTGCCCAAAGTAATTTATAGATTTAACGCTATCCCTATCAAACCACCAATGACCTTCTTCACAGAACTGGAAACAAACACTTTAAACTTCTTATGGAACCAAAAAAAGAGCCTGCATAGCCAAGACAATTCTAAGCAAAAAGAACAAAGCTGGCGGCATCACGCTGCTGGACTTCAATTTATACTACAAGGCAACAGTAATCAAAACAGCATGGTACTGGTATCAAAACAGAGACATAGACCAATGGAAGAGAACAGAGGCCTTTGGAGACCCACCATGCATCTACAGCCATCTGATCTTTGACAAACTTAACAATGGGTTTGTCAAAACAAAAACAAAAACAAGCAATGGGGAAAGGATCCCCTGTTTAATAAATGGTGTTGGGAAAATTGGCTAGCAATGTGCAGAAAGCAGAAACTGGACCCTTTCCTGACACCTTACACTAAAATTAACTCCAGATGGATTAAAGACTTAAACATAAGACCGAACACCATAAAAACCCTAGAAGAAAACCTAGGCAAAACCATTCAGGACACAGGCATGGCAAGGACTTCATGACTGTAACACCAAAAGCAATGGCAACAAAAGCCAAAAGATAGACAAATGGGATCTAATTAACCTTCAGAGCTTCTGTACAGCAAAAGAAACAGTCATTAGAGTGAATCGGCAACCAACAGAATGGGAAAAAGTTTTTGCAATCTACCCATCTGACAAAGGGCTAATATCCAGAATCTACAAAGAATTGAAACAGATTTACAAGAAAAAAACGCAAACCCATCCAAAAGTGAGCAAAGGATATGAACAGACATTTTTCAAAAGAAGACATATATGAGGCCAACAAACATATGGAAAAATGCTCATCATCACTGGTCGTTAGAGAAATGCAAATCAAAACCACATTGAGATACCATCTCACGCCTGTTAGAGTGGCGATCATTAAAAATCTGGAGACAACAGATGCTGGAGAGGATGTGGAGCAACAGAAACAGTTTTACACTGTTGGTTGGAGTGTAAATTAGTTCATCCATTGTGGAAGACAGTGTGGCAATTCCTCAAAGACCTAGAAATAGAAATTCCACTTGACCCAGCCATTCCACTACTGGGTATATATCCAAAGGACTATAAATCATTCTATTATAAAGACACATGCACACATATGTTAATCGTGGCACTGTTTACAATAGCAAATACCCAGAACCAACCCAAATGTCCACTGATGATAGACGGGACAAGGAAAATGTGGCATATATACACCATGGAATACTATGCAGCCATAAAAAATGATGAGTTCATGTCCTTTGTAGGGACATGGATGAACCTGGAAACCATCATTCTCAGCAAATGGACACAAGAACAGAAAATCAAACACCACATGTTCTCACTCATAGGTGGGTGTTGAACAATGAGAACACTTGGACACAAAGAATGGAGCATCACACACTAGGGTCCACTTGGGGGGCTACGGGAGGGATAGTGGGAGGGAGTGTAGGGAAGGGATAACAGGGGGGGAAATGTCAGGTATAGGTGATGGGGGGATAGTGGCAACAAACCACCTTGCCATGAATGTACCTATGCAACAATCTTGCATGATCTGCACATGTACCCCAGAATCTAAAGTGCAATAAAAAATTATAAAAATTATTTAATAAAATAAAAACAATTGTATTTTTATTTACACTTAAATATACTTATTTAATTTATTAATAAAATAAAATTGTATTATTTTATTTAATGAAATAAGTGTATTTAATAAAAATAAGTATATTAAATGAGGGTTATTTAATACAAAAAGCATATTTTACAGTGAAATATACACTTAAAAACCTTCTAGTATTATTTTTATGTATATAATCTTAATATGAATGATGGAAGTGCCCAGCGCAGACTTATAAACACTAATGTGTAGTGCTTTAGACAGTTTTACTGGTATCCTGCTTGGACTACTGCCATAGAAGTGCTCAACTAATGGTGCTGAATTAAGTAATTGATTGCTAAGTACATATACATTCTTAGTATTTACATAGTTGCAAGTCCATGTTTGCATATGTTGAAGATTCCATTAGATCTTTATCTTTAAATAAATATGATTAATTTCATTAGAATTACTCATGGAGAAATCATGTCTAAAGTACTTATTTGAAAAAAAATAGGGAAAACTTTATTGACCACAAAATGTTGTATTCCTGAGATTAAACAGGCAAATGAAAGAAAAGGAGTTTCAAATGAACAATAACAGGCCACTTAACCTCCACCATTTATATGAATACAGATAATTTCCATTTATAATATAATTTCATGTTTGGTTTATGGGCATTAAATAAAAGCTTTTAAATATAAATCAGAGTATATTGATACCATAAAATGTTAAGCACTACATAAATGGAAATTTTGTCAGTTATTACTGATAATAAAAAAATCTATAAAACTTTATTGATAATTCTTACCCAGTTTGATCTCTCATTTTCCAAATTCCAGTAATGTTGTTAACCTGTACTACATAATTTAAATCTTCATTATGCTGGTCTTTAGGTAATATAATGTAGTGTTTGTGATTGTTTTATAGTTTCAGCTTAAAACCCAACAGGAATAGATGACTAGCCTGACCTTGTCACTTTCAAAGATCTGAAATAATATGCAATTGTACAAAGCAAAAAGTAACGATAAATCTTACTTCAAAATTCTACTAAGTAATAATGAATAAAATTATTTCGAGTCATGTTTTCTACCTATATAATATCATAAATGTCATTAATATTTATTTTATAATGAAAATAAAGCAACTAGTTTCATTACAGTAATTTTAATTAATTTCACACAGTTCATTGTGTAAATTAGACCATTAACAATATGGAACAAAAGTATTTTTTAACATTTTGTTTTGTCACTTCCATGTGTTGTAGAAATAAACATTTCACACATGGGAACCCAAATATTCAAGGAGCACAGAACTAGTTTAAGATGCTGGGTAGTGACTTCCCTGGACAGAGAGGATACCAATATGCACAAGCTGATGAGCTAACAATAATTCAAGGGTCTTTTTTTTTTTTTCTTTGGAAGGTCTGGGACATCAAGGGGCACTCAAAAACTGTTCCTTTCACAAAGTCTGTTTGCCTTTCTTCTGAGTCTCTTTGGCTCAGTCAGAAAATTTTCTTTCTACAATATCAAAAATCTGACTCTCAACAATATATTTTTGAGAATTTTAATTCTGGTAAATTGACTTTGGTCTTGGAGATCTACTCTCTCCTGTCCTTTTTTACCTTAATTTTCCTAAGACATAATGAACCTGTAGGCCTGTAGGGGTGATTCTTTCCAACACCATTTTAGACAATGAGACCATGCTTTCTTGGGAGAGGAAGTACTTCCTTGTGAATAAATGTTCTACAAATGGAAATAAAAGCAGAATCACTGAATAGCTTCCTAGACATGTATTTATATTCACTCATGCATTAACCAAGTGTTCATTCTAGTGCAATGACACCTAGATATTCTAGGCTTTATATGGGTAACCAAACCCAGGGTCCTTTCCTTCATGGAACTCACAGTCTAAGTCCAACTTCTCTAGCACCTCTACTCTGTGTTTCTAAACCTCAAGTTTAGGATCATCTGTTAATGATACTAGCTCAGATTTAACATTTTGTGATTTCTTATGGTATATTATTTGTTTTTCTTATGAAAAAGTAGCTTTTTGTTTTATTTTATTTTGAGAAAGGGTCTCACTCTGTAATCCAAGCTGGAGTGCAGTGGTGAGACCATGGCTCACTGTAGCTTGTGTCTCTATGGCTCAAGAGATCGTCTGACTTCAGTCTCTCAAGGATCTGGGACTACAGGCACAAGCCACCACACCTGGCTAATTTTTTGTGTATTTTTTGTAGAGATGGGGTTTTGCCATGTTGCCAAAGCTGGTCTTGGACTCCTGAGTCCAAAAAGTCCACCTGCCTCAGCTTTCCCAAAGTGCTGCAATTACAAGTGTGAACCACCTCACCTGGACTTTTCTTTTTAACAAAATTTTAAAACAAATTAGTTTTGGTAGTAGAATTTGCCACTTGTATGCCATCTGATTATTCTGCATATGTATAGATTAATTTGTGGTTGAAATCACTCTATGTATCTGAAAGGTTTGTGGATCAGCATATGTTGGGAAAGAATTAACAAGTTATTTTTTGTTCTGTTATTACAGTAATCCCTAAAAAAAATCATTCTTTAAAATTATATCTTTAAAATTTTAGGCTACTTTAAAATGAATATTCATTTGGTGATCTCAAATAAATATTTGTTTGTTAAGTAAAGGTTTACGCATTTAAAGTCAAATTCAATAATTAGATAATCAAAAGGATGACCAAAATGTATATTAGTAATTAAATAGATCTACAGGATAAAATCTATGAAAGTTAGCTCACATATATTAGTTTACTTTTAGTTTATTTCTCAGTCTTACCACTTCTCTTCAGGTTAAAATTAAATGAAAATATCAAAGACAAAGTTTTTAATAAGCTCCTCTAGTGACTTAATATTATTGAATATCAAAAATCTTAATTGTTGAGTTTTTCACTTTAAAGTAAATACAAAGATTCCCTTAATCACTCAAAATTTTCCACTTGATACTAATAGTATAAGCATTTTTATAAAATCATATTTTATCTGGTATACACCATAAACCTATTAAATAAAGAAGGTGCAATTTACAAGTTCCATTTTTTCCCTTTCTTCCCTAG
The DNA here is from genome assembly GCA_963573385.1 of Cacajao melanocephalus. Lineage (NCBI taxonomy): Eukaryota > Metazoa > Chordata > Mammalia > Primates > Pitheciidae > Cacajao > Cacajao melanocephalus. The sequence continues at coordinate 109,713 of CAUYLG010011177.1, read as the reverse complement.
CATTTATTTTAAGTTCATATACACATTTCTTATTTATTGTGTATACTTTAAAATTTCGTTTTCCAGGAGTCCTCCAAGATAGCAACGAATATTGTCTTCTTTGTTGCCAGATCACCAAGGCCTGTGTATACAGTAGGCACTCAATATTTATTTTTAGAATGAAAGATGAAGGAAGAAAGAAGGAGAGGAAGAAGGGAGGAAGTGAGCCAAGGGGATTTATTCTTGACCAGCACAATGTTATGCTGTGAACTGGTAGTGCGGTGATATGAACTGGTAGAGTTAAATTGGATGATCTGGACATCTTTCTGAATTAATGACATTTTTAGTGATACCCCTTTGAAGTTCCTTAACTCATCATTATCAGGTAGTTAATGATGACCTTCCTTAATTTTTGGAGAGGAGAATAATGTACCACATATCAGCAATTCTCACATAAGGTATTACAAGTCACAGTCATGTAATAAGAAATTTTCTTGTAATAATAATTCAAATAGTTAAGTGTGTAAATGTCTTACTTTTTAAAAAATAAAATAGAGAATATATGTGTTAGAATATTCCTCTAACATATACCATTCTCACACACTGTTATATTTTCAAAAGAGATGGAACTTCAGAAGAACTATATACATTATGCTGGTACATCTATATGAGACCATTAAACAAATCAACTTCCTGTAGGGATCCATGAGCCCCACACATTGGGTGCCAGAATGTAGGTGACCATGGGCCCCACAGAGGCTCCAGAATGTAGGGAAACAGCCCTACATTACCCATGGGTACCCTGTGTTCGGTAGGACAAAGGAACGAGAAAAAGACAGATTAAGAAAGATAGTGGGATCAGGGGCCCTTCACTGTTTCTTCCAAAGTAATGAGTGATAGCCCTCTGGTCCCACTGTCTCTCTCAACCTGTCTTTCTCATTCCTTCTCCCACCAAACAAACATGGGGTACCCACAGGTAATGTAGGGCTGGTTTCCTACACCTTCATATATGTTCTTGTGGAAATAGAAAAGTGTCTTTTTATGTACTAATCTACCTTGTGATAGAGCTATTTCAGAGAGAAATTGTAGGAGTTCCATCAGTCTCCTGGACTGCCTAACTTATAATAGAAATGAAAAATGTGTGGAAAAATGGCCAAGTGTAAATGAATTGGCCAGGGTTCATAGAAGATTTCCATTAACTTCATTCAGGTCTGAAATAAAAAGAAAAATATTTTCTTATAAAATGTATATCCAAAATATGGCTGAGATTTTAATATAAAATCATGTCTAGAGCAAGGAAGAAGCTTCCCAATATATTAATATAAAGACTATATCTGGCACAATGAATGGAAATTAAGTAGCATCAGACCAAATTTGCTGTACTTATGCCTCTTCTGATTTGTACTTTGTATCCAAGAAAATGTTACTTTATCTTATATATGAGAAAGTGTATAAGGAGGTTGGGCAACATGCTTTACACATTTGATGAGTAATGGGTGTGTGATAGTTTATGTGTATAAAAGAGATTAGAAAGCATAGAATGTAATTAGTTAAAACAAAGTACATTTTCAGTTTACAGGAGAATAAAATATTTGTGAGGGTATTTGATAAAATCAAATATAAGATATAATAAGGAAAATTGTTTTTTAACTTTCTAGATTAGAATATATTTACAGTGTACTCTAAAATGACAAGCTTTCCAGGAAATGCTAAGATGTATAAATGTTAGGTGTTTGTAAATGTTAGGTATTCATTTTCCAGGAAATGCTAAGATTTGTAAATGTTAGGTATTCCAAAAATCTCATATTCAATGAAAAAAAGTGCATTTTATAATATAGTATTTATAATTAGTTTCAGCTATAAGAAACAGAAAATTTAAATGATAATAGCTTAAATAAGACAGGAATTTATTTATGTTACATAAAAGAAATATGTAGGCTCACAGTTCAGGACTTCAATGGTTCTCAATGGTCTCCGGAACCCAAGGATCTTTTGCTTGTTTATTTGCTTTGTTATTCTTCTTGGCTGCCATTTTTAACACATGGCTTCCACATCATGGTCCAATATAGCTTCATGAGCCCAACCAATATGTCTACATTCCAACCTACAAGAAGGAAGAAGGGGCAAGGGAGAGTCTGCATTTAATTTTAAGGACATGCTGGAAGTCACATATACTAATTTAACTTATATCCCATAACCCAGGCCATTTCTATTGCCAGGAAATTTGAAAAATGTAACCTGAAAACCTTCCTCCTTCTGGGAAGCCATGCTCGCAGCTAAACACCAGGGGGCCATTACATACAAGGCAGAATGGATATTTAGTACCACTGGTAGCCTTTGATCCACAATCTAAATATTCTTAATAAAGTTACAAGATGAACGTGTAGCCATTTCCTGCCTCATAAACAAATTTAGGATTCTCTATTTCATTCTAGTCTGCATTGCAACAAATATTTTTATTTCTGTATTGGAAACCTATACGCACATTTCAACAAAAATTCTTATATGTGTATCAAAAACAATAGAGCTCTAGAATTTTCTTTGAAAACTCCTTATTTGAAATTTTAGCTTTACAAAAAATGTTTCAAAGATAATACACAAAGTTTTCATAAACCCTTCACCAAATTTCCCCATCATTACACCACCATTGCATATACATCACAGCTGAAAACTGGCATTGACACATTATTAACCAACTGAATGCTTTTTCTTTTTTGGATTTTGCTAGATTTTTTGCTGGTATCATTTTCTCTTCTAGGTCTAACCTAGAAGAGATATGTAGGATACCACGTGATATGTAGTGTCACATCTTCTTAGTTTTCTCTTGTCTGTGACAGTCTTTCAGACTTTCCTTGTTCTTCATGACCTTGACAGTTTGAGGAGTACAGTTAGGTATTTTGTAGAACAATATTCAATTTGAGTTTGGCTAATAATTAGACTGGGCTATGTGTTTTGGGGAAGAGGACCATAGAGGTAAAGTGATTGGCTTATCATATCTTAGTACAAAGGGCATGTCTTAAAATATGTAAGTAAATAAAATGCACTGGAAATAACAAGTTTGACCTCATTTAATGTATTTACTGTCTAGCTTAATAAAATACCTTATTATAAGAAGAGTCTTGCAGAGCACAATACAAAAGTCTATTTTAATCCTAGTATACGATCCTGATATTTACAAAGTACTGATATAATTTTAAGGGATTTTTTTATGTAACAAAAAAGACCAAAAATTTAAATATATGATATTGTTTAGAAAAATATAATACTAAAATCATTTAAAGAACTCATTGCTATAAGTAGCTTATTTATTTCTCTTGTAACCTTATTTTTGTTAATTTTCTTACTAAAGAAACTGTAGAAATAGCTAACTGCAAATTAAGTAGTCAAAGTATGCTGTAATTATGATGTGTTTTATATTAAGATATTCATATCATCTGCAATATCCTTCTTCTCCTAATCATTATCATCATTATATAAATTCAGTTCTCCGAGCCTTATCTCCATAATGTAAGCATTTTTAGAAGATAACTAGAGATTCAGGTAGACACTGTTATCTCCAATTGCTTTTTTGTCTGGATTGTTCCAGAAATATACAAGCCAATGTAGTAATTACTCTTTATCATTGCTGAAAATCTATGAAGAATCAAGGTTTTTCTTGATCTCTGTAAATCAGATAGCTTTGTGATGACACCTGGATATCAGGTGAAATGTCTCAAGTGCCCACCGTGCATAATGTATGTTCTTAGTTAAGGTTAGTACAGAAAAGTGAATCTTTTTATATTGTTATAAGATAGTATAATTCATATTTAAGAAATAAAAAAACTTATAGTCATAACCATGCTTGTTGATCTAAAAATACCATTTTCTTTTACCAGTAATCCTTAATCAATAAAATATAAAATTACATATGCAAAGAAAAAAATCACAGGATTTGCTAAAATGTTCATATCTATGTCAACATTTTGTATCTGACCAATCACCTCTATAGCCTGAAATATAACATGTTTTCCTTTTCAGTTATTTTTAAACTTCCTTGAGAAGTGCATTGCTCATGTATTTTCTATATTGAGTACTTTCATCTCGAAATATCATTATATTATAAGAAAACATGAAGTAAAGGACTACAGCCCTTTTGGTACCTCCAAAACACAGTCTTGTAAAGTGACAATTACTACATTAATACACTTCTTTCTTCTTTTGTGCTCGTCAACTAGTAAAGCATTTGGATATCCAACATCTCTTGACTTTGTAAGTCATACAAATAATATATAAATAGAACTGTACAGCATTCTTGGGAATTAAATATGCTTTAAAAAAGAATAATGGACTGGAAGTGGTGGCTCATGCCTGTAATCCCCACACTTTGGAAGGCCGAGGTGGGACAATCACAAGGTCAGGAATTCGAGACCAGCTTGGACAATATGATGAAACCCTGTTTCTACTGAAAAAAAAAAAAAAACAAAAATTAGCCAGGTGTGGTGATGGACACCTGTAGTCCCAAATATTAGGGAGGCTGAGGCGGGAGGATCACTTAAACCCAGGAGGCAGAGGTTGTGATTAGCTGAGATCACACCACTTTACTCCAGCCTGGGCGACAGAGCAAGACTCTGTCTCAAAAAAAAAAAAAAAAAAAGAATGACGAATTATTTAAAAGAATAAAAATAGTCACATGAAAAATGAGGTCTTATCATTTATAAACATTTACTTTTTCCTCAACCACTCCTTGTGAAGCACTCTTTGACCTTGTTCTGTGTATGTTAACAATTCTAATCCAATTTTCTCATGTAAACATACAGTGCTGTATACTTTTTATAACTTCTCATTTTATTCTTAATACATGTAAGGTGAAGAACATTCAATAGTATTTACAGTTAGACTTTAAAAGCAGAAGTGTATTTATAGGGACACAGTATATCCATTCCTTCTCATAAGGGCAGAATACTATGGAGTTGCCAGGTTAGCAGAGAGTGGGGCTGACAGCTGGTGTACCTCAGCTTCCTTCACATGACTTCTTATTCTCCAACAAGCTAGCAGAAAGAGAAGAAGGTGCAATGTGGAAGCATTTTAAAATCTCTGCTAGTACCACATTGTTCCTGTCCTATTAGCTGAAAGTAAATTATGGGGTCATGCTCATATTCAAGGGATACAGTGATAAACTTTATCTCTTGATGGGAGAAGGAACAAAGTCACTTTATAAAAGTACCTTCATAAAAGGATCAGAATAATTTGAGGTCATTGTTTGCAATCCACCACGTATCCCTGCCTTTATCCCAGTAGGTCTTAATGAATCTGTAATGCCAGTGTATCACATTAATGAGTGGGCTATAATCATTAAATTTGCTGCAAACTATCATTTAAGCTAGGTTCTGAATTAAATACGAGTTGTTGATTAAAAAAAAGTACTTCTTGATCCAGACTCCTTGATGAATACATGTTTCCTGATGTATAAATCTTAGCTTCTGGTTTTTGGGTTCCCAATTTAAATTTGTAAGTAGATAAAATACTAAGTAATTTGTTTCAGCCCTTACGTATAGTAAAAAATCTAACCATTTATTTATTACATTAATTCTAAGTTCTCGTTATCTGCCACTTCTTTGAAATGGCAGAAACATATTTTGAAGCTTTAGCTTTGATAAAGAGAAGAATCTCGCTTAGCACAACTAGACCAAAATATCCCACCCGTATTTTCCAAAATTAGAAGGACTTCAGAGTTTCTGTAACTGTGGATACCAAAGGCTAACCATGAGAACCACAGGAATTTTTGCAGTAATGACAACATGTTTGATCCAGAGTTTCAGATTTAGTAGCTCAAAATTTCATTTTATAAGATGTTTTGAAAATGCACTTTTTCATGGGAAAGCAAATATCAAATATGTCTTTCTTCTAAATAAATCTATGGTTCCCACACCGTAATTATGTTTTTAAAAATGCAACTTCTAAAAAAAAATCTATACAATTTTCAAAAATAATATGCCTTCTTTTCTGTTAGTCTTTCTTTTAAAATATATTATGCTAGACTTTCGTCTCAAGAAAATGAGTCAACATGTTTAAGTTAGAACAAAGTATTTTAGGCAGCTGGACATGCATATGGTGTGGTGGTAAAAATACTGAAGTTTCTATATATTGCTTTCTTTCACAAGTAGACCAGTAAAATTGATTGTGGACAGGGCCAGCAAGCAGTATCAAAGATGCAAATAGATAATTAAAGAGATCCTATGGTAAATATAATCTCTTTTCTGCAAGTCTCTATGAGTCTGAAAATAATTATACTTGATATAAAAATAGATACATAGGCCTCTGGCAACTGTATTCCTTTAACATAGATGTAACTGCAAACAAGGATAATTTGACTTCTTCCTTTCCAATTTGGATGTTATTTATTTCTTTCTCTTGTCCACTTGCTCTGGCTAGGATTTCCAATAGTTTGGTAATAAAAGTGGTGAATGTGAGCATCCTTGTCTTGTTCCAGATCTGAGAAGAGAGGCTTTCAGTTTTTTTGCCACTCAATATAGTGTTAGCTATAGGTTTGTCTTATATGAGTTTTATCATGTTAAGGTATGTTCCTTCTATCCTCAGTTTGTTGAAAGTTTTTATTATGAAGAGATGTTTCATGTTATCAAATGCTTTTCAGTATCTACTGATATTATTGTATGGTTTTGTCATTCATTCTGTTGCTATGCTGTACCACACACATTTATTGTTTTGCCTATGTTGAACCATCCTTGAATTCCTACTTGATTATGTTAAATTATATTTTAATGTGATGTGGAATTCTGTTTGCTAGTATTTTGTTGTTGGTTTTTGAATTTATGTTCATCAGAGATACTGCTCTGCTGTTTTCTTTTTATGTTGTATTTTTCTGGTTTTGATATCAAAGTAATACTGGCCTCTTATAATGAATTGGAAAATATTCCTTCTTCCTTGACTTTTTTGTAATAATATAAGTAGAACTGGTATTAGCTCTTTTTTAAGTGGTGGAATTCAACAATGAAGGCATCAGATTCTGGACTTTCCTGTGATTAAAAAAATCTTTTTGGACATGCGTGGTGGCTCACTCCTGTAATCCTAGAACTTTGAAAGACTGAGGTGGGCAGATCATTTGAGGTTAGGAGTTTGAGACCACCCTGGCCAACATGGTGAAACCCTGCCTCTACTAAAAATACAAAAATTAGCCAGACATGGTGGTAGGTGTCTGTAATCCCAGCTACTCGGGAGGCTGAGGCAGGAGAATCACTTGATCCTGGGAGGTGGAGGTTGCAGTGAGCCAAGATCACACCATTGCACTCCAGCCTGGGCAAAAAGAATGAGAGACTTTGTCTCCAGAAAAAAAAAAAACAAAAAAAAAACAAAAAAAAAACAAGAAAAAAACTTTTTATTACTACTTCTATCTCATTGTTAATGATTGGTCTATTCAGGTTTTGAATTTCTTCATGGTTTAATCTTGGATAGGTTGTGGGTGTCTTTGAATGTGTCCATTTCTCCAGGTTTTGTCTTGTATTAGTACCCAGTTGTTCATGATAGTCTCTTATAATCCTTTAAATTTCTGTAGTATCAGTTATAGTGTCTCATTTTCTATTTTGGATTTATTTGGAGCTTTTCTCTTTTTTTAAGTTAGTCTGACTAAAGGTTTGTTGACTTTGTGTATCTTTTCATAAAACCAACTTTTACTTTAGTCTTACTTTGGTCTTTATTTCTGCTTTGATCTTTATCACTTCATTTTTAATTAATTTAATTTAATCTTGGCTTTCTATTTCTTTTTAATATATACTTTAAGATCTGGGACACATGGGCAGAACATGCAGATTTGTTACATAGGTATACATGTGCCATAGTGGTTTGCTGCACACATCAAGCTGTCATCTACATTAGGTATTTCTCCTAATGTTATCCCTCACCTTGTCCCCCAACAGGCACCAATGTGTAATGTTCCCCTCCCTGTGCCCATATGTTCTCATTGTTCAACTCCCATGTATGAATGCATCCCTATGCTATTTATTTGAAGTCTTTCAGCTTTTTGATATTTTTATTGCTGTAAACTTCACTCTTAGTACTGCTTTCACTGTATCCTATAGGTTTGAGTAGGTTGTGTTTCCTCACTTGTTTTAGGAATTTTTAAAATTTCCTTCATAATTTCTTCATGACACAGTGGATGTTCAAGGGCATATGATTTAATTTCCATCTGTTAGTACAGTTTCTAAGTTTCGTCTTGTTATTGATCTCTAGTTTTATTCCATTGTGGTAAAAATATACTTGATACGATTTCAATATTTATAAATCTTTGAAACTTGTTTAATGGCCCAACATATGGTCTATCCTTGAATATGTTCTATGTGCTGAAAAGAAGAAATACTCTTTGGCCTTGAAAAAGAGAAAATTATGCCGTTTATGACAACATGGGTAAGCCTGGAGTACATTGTGCTAGTTGAAATAAGCCAGGCACAGAAAAATAGAAACTGCATAATCTCTGTATTTCACTTATAGGTGAAATATAAAAAAGTCATACTCACAGAAGGAGAGAGTAGAATGGTGGTGATGTAATTATATTAACATTCCTAATTAACATAATGAGAATATTTTCAGCTTTTTGTCTCAGTGATAGATCTTTCAATTCTATTTTTAGATAACCTGTATCTGCCATCATTATCAGTTTCAACATCTCCTTTACCTACCTACTCCACATTGTAAACCATTCCATGACAGACAATCCACTTACATCAGTACTCCTAAAAAAACAGAGAGAATTCTTGGTTCAAGCACACAAAGTCTCTATAAATATTTGTTGAGGAGATGAATTATTTCATTCACTAAAGTACAAATGCATAAACTGTTTCAATTCCAAGTAGCTATGTCATATATCATTACACTGTGCAGACATAGGAAATATATGTGTGTTCTGCCAAAATACCTATATAGTTGCCCGAGTTCCTGGGAATGTCCTAGTTTCTGCTGCAAGAGAACAGATCGACTATATATAACATGAAGAAATTACTTCTGGGATGATTAGAATGTCAAAGAGCCTCCATTACAGAAGAAAACCTCACTTTATGATTTATTCCTGCATTCTATTATCAAACATCCTTTGTAAAAGTCACAGCCTTGGTTTTTACTAGCTAATATTTTAATGCTCTTATGTGTGGGTTATATATCTTTTTGTTGGGAAAGAAAGAAGATCCTCATCTATCTCAGCATTCTAGCACATGTTCATTCTCTCCTGGAGTTTCGTGCATGGAAAATGCAGATTGTAAATCCTCAGAGTTCAAAGCACTCAAAGAACAAAGGGAACAACTGAAAGCATGACCTGGCTGCCCTGCTCATCCCTCCTGCCCCCTGTGACTCCTTGCTTGCCCCACCCAAAGGAACAAATAGGAACTCAGTTCTTATTATAAAAATAATTAAGTCACTTTCACATTTAACGCCAAAGCTGTTCCTCCTTGTTCCAATTTAATCCATTACTTCTTCGCTCCAGTTATTCATAAATCAAGCCATAATCCACTAAAACCTTTCAAGCTACTAAATGCTTTTGGTTTGCTTTTCAGTGAATTTTCACATTTTAGTCAGATTTGGGGAGAAAATTTTCATATTTGCTTGATCAGTGGATAAGCCATTCCCCTTTTCTCACAAAGCATTTCATTTAAACATAAGTAGAAATGTTCAGTGTCTGGAGAGATAAGCCAGACCGAGGGCTAGGTTTCTGTCTCCACACGTTGCCAAAGATTGATTTCAAAAGCTTTGCTCATTGTTGTCCTCCTCAAGAATGAACCCAAATGACCTGAACATTCATTAGAAACTGGCATTTCTCCCTAATAAATAAGGAAGTAGAGAAAAAGCAAATTATTATAAAGGAAAACTTAGGCAGGTGCCTAAGGGATAGTGTAACAAATTTCAGTTGGCAAGCTCTTCAAGAAAACAGAGATCTTACAGAGATTGTTTATTTTCAAATATGCTAAAGTCACTCCAGAGCCGTAGGCTGCTCACAATACCATTTAAAGTCTGCTTCAAAAAGTAATAGAATAGGCCTTTGGCCTTGGAGAAACACTCTGATGCAGTGAACTAAAGGTAAAAAATAGATTCTATAGGGTAGTACAGCATTAGTTCAAATTTTCATAAAAAGTTTTTTTTTTAGAATCCTCCTTAGATGTCAGTTTTAAAATATAGTAATTGTTTTTTAGACATAAAATTAGAGACTCTTTAAAACATTAGAAAAAGACTATGGGAATATATTTTAAAGTGACAGGTCAAATGTCTTTATAGACCTCATATTTTTTGGAGTTACAACGTTCTGCATGGATTAATTGAAAACAAGTTTTGAAATTTCAAAATTGTTTATTAGATATGAAAATAAATACACACAGATGCATTTGTGGAGTTGTTAGCAAAACTCATTTTCTCTGAAAACAAATGTGTGCTCAGAGATCTCAAATTAATATGAAAGTCAGTAATTGATGTCTTGCTATTTCTGAGAAGTCACAAAGGGATGAGTTCCAGAACACAATGGAAAGCTTAGCCTTACAAAAATGAAGAGATATGGGGAAAGAAAGGATAAATGCATGTATACGTATACCTAGGTTCAAAAGTATTGAGGAAAGTGGCTGTGGAGAACTGCAACAAGTCCTAACTAGGGCAATGGAAGTGTCAGTGAACCTTGCTATTGAAAGCCAGTTGGACATTGTGAAGTTATAGTACTGCTAACAAAAAATTGATGATAATTTCATTCCTCCAATACTTAACTTTTTCTGGGAAGTTCAGTGGTAAGTTAGAGAAAACATGGATTTGAGAATTTCATCATGAGAGAAAGTTTGTACAATGATGTCAAAGCTGATTTAAAAAGAAATTGTTGCAAAAGGAAGAGAGAGAGAAATAAAAAGCAGAAACATCACAGCCAAGAGATCCGTAGGGGGTCAAATCTCAGACATTGCCTGGTTAACTGAGTGAGACACATGTAGTGACAGTAAAATAACTCTGAGGTTAATATTTCAGAAGACTAAGGGTAGTGGGTGGCAACAAGGTATAGGGAACTCATAGCCCAAGTAGATTGAAGGTGAAGGTCACTAGAGAAAAGAAAGTGAAGAAACGGAGTGGCCTGGCTATAGGGTCGATTTACCAGGTGAAAGTTAGCGTTATTCCAAAGGATAATTTAACTGTTGATAAGACCCAAAAACGTTTAGTGAAATGGAGGAAGTAATGAGTACAGCTCGTAGAAATAATGAAGTGGAGAGTGCTGATTGCTAATACAGAAGGCAGGAGATTAAAAAGTAAGCAAAATAAAATTTTTGAGGAATGGAAATTATCTCTTGTGTTTTTACATACCTCAAGACAAGATGCCTTCCTCAGGGTAACAACCCTGTTATATACAGATAAATATGAGAATGACTCAGAATTAGAAAAAGATTCCTAAAGGAAAAGTACCAAGGTGTGAACATAAATACATGTTTGGAGAAACTAACAAATTATGGAGAAAAGAATAAGATGTTTTATGAAGAACTTCACACTTGAGTGAAGGAGCTGGATGTATCTTGGATGAAAGTAGATTCTTCTGTACAAGGGGAGTTCAATTTTAATGAATAGGGGACTTGATAACACTTTCCATAAGAATGGATCACTGCTTCACATTTGATTAAATAACTATAAAAAGGCAATGGAGCTATTTGTTGGAGAACTTGCATGGACTGTATATAACCAATCAGTCAACCATTTTGATGTCCAAGGAAAATATATAATTTTTTGGGGTACAAAGAATATAGTGGCAACTTCTGGAAACTAATACACTAATTCATTTCTTTTGAAGGTCCCACAAATGATAATTAAATAGAAAATCACTATATTCACATGGCTTCTCTGTTAGACTTGAGTCTGGATTCTCTTTCTCCTTCAAGATTATTTTATTTAGTTTTTTTCTGTGAAAAGTTTAAGAAAACTAATTTTTATATAAAATGAACTGCTAATATATGATCAAATATCTACAGACCTTTGTGACTCAGTTTCCTTAGCACAAGCAAGAGGAATAATGCAGTAGAATTTATTTTGTTGCTACATATTTATAATGCTAACTTCAATAAAAGTATTACCTTAAAAATGTGACCATCCATAGAAAACACGTTTAGACATTAAGACAGATATCCTCGTCGGTCTTAATTCCTTGTAAGCAGCAAAAGAAGAAGTAGTAACTGTATAAAACCAAACATATATTACGGCTTCCTTGGGGAAAAAATAAAAAAGAAAGATAGTCTTGTTTGTGTGTCTCTCATATCATGTGATATACTCTCAGCTCTTTCATTTTGAATGATGAAGTGTCCTAAGCAACTAATTTAATTGCATGTAAATGGATATTATAAGGTTAGGATTGCTTATCATGGGTGGTTATATTTTTGCCTGGTTCTTTGAACTGTTATTATTTACATAATTCATATTATAGAAATGTAATAAATTAGTGGCATACTATTTCAATTTTTTTCCTGTATGAGATTTTTAAGGTAATTCTGTTGGATAATTACCTTTTTTATGAAGAATAATGATATGTAGGAGCTAAACTTTTTTCTCAAATATTCTCTGAAGTATTTCTTCAATATTTGATAGAAATCTTACTGAAATCATTTTTCATCTGTAGGTGTGAATTCACGTCCTTCTGACCCTTCACTGCCCAATTGTAAACTTTATGATATTCTTTTGGAATATTATTAGTATTGAAATATTAGCAGTCAAGATTTAAATAGTTATTGATATTAATCATATGTATTTATTAATAGTATATTATGCCAATATTTCTTATAATTTTAAAAGTTAGATAAAAGTTTTGCCTTGTCTCAGTATTATAAATATTTTCCTATGCAATTTTTCATTCAATTTCCTTATATTTAAAATTTTCTATGTCTAATTTAGATCTTTCAACCCTCTGTACTTCATCCTTGTATAGGAAAGAAGACAAGCATAAAATTTAATTTTCTCCATGTAAAAGATACAATTTTCAAAACCATTTGAAAAGATGATATGTGTTATTTTTCAGAGATGTTTGGTAACAGCTCTATCACTTGTCAAACTTCTAATTGTACACAAATAAGTTTCCTTCCCCTCTTTCTTCTCATGTTAGTCTAGTTGTCTGGTCCTACGTCAGAACCACACTATGTTTTTGTTCCTTTGTTTTACATTTTCATTACTATGGCTCTGTCGCAAGTTGAGACATTTTCTGCTCTAAAAGATAATATGTACATTAGAATTACGGAATTCTAATGATCCTATATTATAACCACACTAAGAAGAATTTTAAGTTAACATTAAGGGAACAATGTTGAAAGTAATGACTTCTTTTATTACTGTTTAATAGAATCAGAACTATGCGGGTTACAGAACGCTCAGCTTATATTTGATAAACATAGTGGGGAATACTTCATATTTTGGAAAGAAACATATAACATCCTCTATTTCCTATATTTTCTTTTCTTTTCTTTTTTTTTTTTCATTTATATTGCTGGCCTCTCTGCATCTTTGACTTTGGGTTGTGTCCATTGAAATTTCAGTGTTGAATAGGGATGTACAATATGCTAAACTACAGTGTTTAAAAATATTAGTACAATTATGATTAGAATGGAATCCACACAATCTGACATGGAAATATCCTTCCCATTTGAAACCATATCAGGCAATTTTAAGACCATTTTTATTTCTGTTAAATCCATTCCTTATCTTCACATTTGATCAAAATTATCCGTGAGCATATTTGATTAAACATTGGATATTTTTAAATTATAGCACAGCTATTTTTGAGGAATAAATAATAGGAGTTGTATCACATATGTTGTTTTTTTTCTACATGAATTCAGGTTATAGATAGAAGCAAATACAGACAGGATAAGAGTCAGGAGAAACAAGTTTTTTGGTAAATTGTGTCAAGAAAAATCCAAATCCAAAAGTAAATGAGAAAAATTATATTTAAACAACATTTTAGAAAATGTTGAGGAAAATGGTCACATATACCCCAAGGTGAGTGAATCAGCACTTTGGTGTTTCAGATAATGAAAACGTTAGAATATAGTGACATATTTGTGGTAAAAATTTGATCTGTTTGCCTGCTTATATTAACCACTACCTCATGGGAAATGATCAAGTCAATCGCTTTGGAAAACAAGCTTTCATCATTAGTATTTTCTTACTGTAATTGACAATTGTTTGGTTCCATTTTTGTTCCCTGTAAAATTCTTAGCTCTAACCTATGTGCCTATAAATAAGAAATATAAAATTACATGGATGCAAAGAGAACATTGCCTTAAATCATCTTAAATCTTATATAACAAATACTTGCCTTGCTTCATTATGCCAACATGTTTTTGCCTATATAACTATTTCTATATTGAAAATAAAAATAAGAGAGAGTAAATGATTAATAAAAAGCTTCACTTTGAATTTAAAGAAAAATCTAGGCTTGGGTAAAACTTATTCTATAAACACCTGCTCTTTTCAGGATGTTGTGCTCTTTTGCTATGTTAAGAAATAAATCAGGTATGAAATAGTTAAAATCTGATTTTCATCTCTAGAATAAGATAGAACATACCTTTCAATAAACTAAAAATATGGAATTGACGTATTTTTACTTCTTTTTATTTATAGCTATATCATGTACATGATGACAAGAAAAAAATTTGAACTGAAAATGTTTACCTTTTAAATAAAATATTAGAGCATATAAGGGCTAATAATTCTACTGTTTTTAAAGTTTTGGTCAGGTTTGTAAGCCATACACTTAGCCTTACAGTTTCAAAACCACTCTATCCTTGTATCTCCTTTGAATTTCATTCTTTCTGTAATTAACACTTTAATAAGTACCTACCTGTGTATAGAAAATTTTATTTTTAAAAAGTTTTTATAAAAATAATATGATGATTTATTTAGAGTATATTCAGAAATAAAGGTAGAAATAATTAAGCCCCAAACTCAGAAATTCAAATGCTGGCTGACTCTTTTTAAGACTCTCCATTTAAGAATTAACCTGTTTGAACATTGCTAAACATGGGTAAGGATAAACAATGAACCTATTTCATTTTTCTAGCATTTTCTGTTGATATTAAAAGATCATGTTCTAAAATATTATAGTTGAATATAGTATGACACACATCATGGCCATGCATATTTATTTTTTATTATAATTGTCTGCTTCCCACTCACCTCCAGCAACAAAATGGCAGGCAAATGCCTGGACGGCCAAATAACTCTAGGAAACAAGGTAGAGTTTCCTCCCTTACTGAAAATCTACTATGTTGGTAAAATATAGAGGTAATTTGAAGGACAAAAACAAAACAGAAAGCAAACATCGGTATCATATGATTTGCAGTTATAATTATAGCCTCATAACAATATTAGCTTCGAATGCCATTAGGAAAGCATGATAAACAATACTTATTAGCGAGATCTATGCAAAATTGAGCAATCAAGTGTCCCATAGCCCAAAGAAATCATCCCTCCATCCTCCTTTCCTTGAAATATGACTTATCAACCTTTATCCTTTCACATTCAATTACTTACATTCTTACTTGTTTCATCCAGTTTCCTCTCAGTATTTTGTTCTTCAGCTTTCACTGAACTTGAAAGTGCTTTTACATCAGACACAAATGATTTAGAATCACCAACTTCAAGGACCTATTTTATCTCTGAATACCCATCAATCTCTAGAGGTATTTGACACTGTTTAAACTGGGAGTTTATCTCCTAAGACCCATTGCTTTTATAAAAGCATTAAACAAGTTCCATCAGTTTTATCATTGCAACATTTTTCTCACGTTTTTCAAAAACAATGGAAATATCTTGGTCCTGAAACTTAACTGAATTATTGTAAATACCTCCTGGCTAACATTTCTGATTTCCTTTATCTCCTTTTATTCTGTAAACAATTCATAAATATTATTAGGATATAATGACAAATGTTTTCTCCAAAGTTTCTCATGATGGGTTGAATTTTAGCTCATTAACTCAATCCAGTATTTTATTCAAAGAAAATACTTGATTAAAACTCACCAGTATCTTGCCCAATTTACTTTTCATATAGATTAAATTTATATATTAACATATTTAGATGCATGTATCCTAGATAGAAAAGATTTGCCTCTTACATAGCAAGGTGGCCTTTGGCAGTCAGGGTATTGGTTCCTGCTCTTATGACACATAGTTGTTTTAAGTTATATAAATGACACATAGTTGTTTTAAGTCATATAAAGTGAAAAAGGCTCTACATATATAAGGTAAAGAAAGATGTGAAGTCCCAAAAGCAGAGGGTTCATTTGTAGAACATTAGAGTCAAAATTTAATGCTTTGCCCCTTGTTGCTTTTCCGATTACTGATTATTTGAAAATTAATCGTGGTAACTCATGTAAATCATATGAATTATGCACAAAGAACAAGCTAGAACAAAATGTACCAATATTTAAGAGTTAGAAAATAATTTTATTAACCCTTTAATACTTTGTAGTATTTTAAATGTATTACAATTATGAATACATTCTTTTTTTATAGCTAGGAGTAAAATATGCACATTGACTAGATGTTGTAAGTAAGAAACCACAATTTTATAAGCTATAGTGCCTCTTCCCACAGCAGCTGAGCAATTGAAGCAATTTAGCAACTGAAATTACTTATTGCTTTTCATATTTTAAATGTTCTTTTTAAGAGCAGAATCTGATTTTGAACGTATGAAACAATAGACTTAAACTGCATTAGTACTCATAGAACCTTGTAACTTATTATCAGAGAAACATTATAAACATTTTATGGGAAAAGAGAATTAGTGAACATATTTCAATATCAATGACTTGTTCATATTTTATAGATATAGATAGATTTATTGGCTCAACTAAATTTTTTCAAAACATATAATTATGTTTAAGTAGAAATTTTAAATTCTATAAGAAGTAGATGGTCTTTTGCTTATGATAATTTTTTATCTTACTGTTAATCCAAGTTATCTTTTTATTACATTTGCTTGATTTCATATTACCTTTGTAAATTGAAAATTCTAAATGCACTATTCTTATAATTTTAAAAATTATTTTAGCCTTGAAGAAAGGGAAAAAATCCTAAAACTCATCTCTTAATTATATATAAAAACTCATCTCTTAAGATATATAAAAGTTATTTGAATTTTAAAATCTAAGCATTCTTTTTTCTTTCATAATTTTCAAGATTTAAAAAATATTAGAATTTTATGTCATATTCAACTACTGAATATTGAAATCTTGAAAGTATATAAACTCAAGTTACTATATGATTTATTTTGTTTATTTTGCTAAGACCTTGTAGATTAACTCTCCTAAAACACATTTTTTTTCAATTTCTGTCCACTCTCTTTTTCCCAGTTACATACATTTTTGTGTTATTGAACTATTAGTTCTATAAGTTATAACGGAAAAGCATATATCATTGTAAAGAGTGGATCATACCATTTTTCTCTTCATTTTTAAATTTAATCCAATGGGTTCAAATTCATCTACATATGTATCTTTAAGTCCCATTTACCACACCATTTGAATGACCGTTTACTTCCTTCATTTTGTTTTATTTTCTTCCACTCATCTCAGAACATTATGAACCCTTTCATATTAACAATTTGATAATTCAAACTTCTCAGTTGTATCTATTATATAGTGATAAATTTATTCTCCGTCAACCGGTTTTTCTACTGATTACTCTGTTACTCATTTTTATCTTATGAAAAATAACTGTCAGAATAGTGAAAGAGCATCTCAACACTTCACTCAATGATTGTCTAATTTCATTGACCATGTACATAAGAACTAATTACAAGCTTGACGATTTGAACTTAATTCTACAACTTTCTATTCTTTTTGTAAAAGTAACATTAAGACATCTTTGGGCACGCCTATTGTTTTACATATAATTTGCATGCAATACAATACATGAAAATCATAAAGAATAAAATTGTCTTTCCTATAATGACTGATTTTAACAACCATCAGTGGTCAAGTAGTATATGCTTTATGTCTCTTTATAGTTAATCTCTTTGTGCAAAATAGTGCCTAATAATGACATATTTGAGTATATCAAAACCCACAGAATTGTATACTTCAAATGACTGACTTGTATAGTAGGAGAATTATACCTTTACAAAGCTATTTTTAAAACTATACTATTTTAAAATTTCCAAGATAGTAGATTAGAGGCTTTTAGCATGGCACAGCCACTTAGAAATAGCAAGACAGTGCATAAAGATCAACTCTGAGCTTTAATTCAAAAAACAAAATGAGAATTCACTGTAATTGTTAAGGACACTCCAGATCCCAAGGAGAAGAATGCTGGCAAACAGCTCCCACCATGTCTGACTGACAAAAATGAGTGGAGCCCCAGTACATGAGAGAGGCAGAGAACCTTTCTCTGTGACTCACTTGTCCACTGAAAATCTGAGCCAGCAGGCTGAGGGAGAGCATTTTGTTACTCCCAAGACCTAGAGCTAACTTGGGGAGAAGCTTGAAGATGCTGTGAAGGAAAGACACCCTCACAGACATTTTCACAGATTAAAAGATGCAGACATTTTCACAGAAGCAGGACTGAGAATAGGATACCATTTTTTAGTTCAGATGAATATAAATTTGGACATTCTTTGGTGACCTGGCACAGGCACTGCAGTCTTGGGCCAGAGATTGGAGTACCAATCTCCACAGCCAGAACTGTGGAAAGCACCTCAGCAGTAGGCACTGGAATTGTGTTCTTCCCTGTCACAAGCCTGGGGCAGGAGGAGAGCTGCTACAGCTGCAGTTTTGTTCTGGACAGCAAGACATGCAGCCAGGGTCAGCTTGCCAACATAGAGCTGGTCTGAATGTGCTTTTGCTGGATGTCACAGCCGCTCCCCTGAGATCATGCTGTAGCAAGACCCTCTCCTCCCTACTCCCAGGGAGAAATCCAGGCAATTGGAGCACCAGTTTGCCTGAATTAGCAGGCTAAGCCACCTCACCCTTCATGAACATAGATCATGGTGCAGCAAAGCTCTCTGTTCCATACCCAGGAAGATCTCCAGTCATTCAAAAAATCAGGTTCAGCAGCCTGAAGCAACCTACCTGTCCTGTGCACATATCTTAATGGAGAGAGCCCCTCTCCACTCTATGCCCAGGCAGATATCCAGGCATCTGGAGCACCCATTCTTTTGGATTAGGTGTTTAGGCTGCTTTCCACCCCCATGCAGATAACTTGGGGATAAGGCGGTTTCCCGGCTCCACACCTAGACACACCTCTAGATGCTTGGTGACTGCCCACTGGATTCTCCATCAGCACAAGTGTTAGTGCCTTTGTCTTCCACAGAGTGACATGGAGGCAGGCCTGTCTGGTCTGGCCTTACGCATCATGACCCTCACATTCTTAGTGTTGAAAAGAGAGCTCAGACCACTGTGCATTCCATGATTCAGCCCATTGCCTAAGGCAACAAAAAGCTTATACCAATAAATAAGGATAAAGTCTATACCTAGCTGCACTGGCCACAGCTGCCAGTTAACAATTCAAGTGCCCACTACTGGCTTGTAGGTCAAACTAAAACACCAAATATAAAACATGCCAAAAGAAATGCATAAGGCTATAGAAGCAAAACCAAAAGACCCTGCCCAGTATTCTCTACAATCACAGCACATAGTGAGGAGTGGGGGAAGAGAAAGGTGAAAAAAGCCAATAATATTATAAGGAAGAAAAAAAAGAAAAATATGTCACCAGTAAGAAAATAATTACACAAAGTAGAAGTGCCAGCACCTCCAGATGAGAAGGAATCAGTGCAAAAGTTTTAGAGCCGTGAAAAATATGAGTGAGACCTCCAAAGGATTGCACTAGTTCTTCAGCAATAATTCCTAATCAAAATGGAAACTCAGAAATGAGAGGTAAAGAATTCAAAGCAGAGATTACAAGGAAGCTCAATGAGATCCAAAACAAAGTTGAAAATCAGCACAAAGAAACTTCTAAAACAATTCGGGAAATGAAGGAAAAGATAAAAATCTTAAAAAGAAATCAGTTAAAGGTTCTGGAATAGAAAAGGTCATGTAAGAAATTTCAAAATACAACTGAAATCTATCAAGAGACTGAAGCAAGCAGAAGAAAGAATTTCAGAGCTTGAAGACCAGTCTTTCAAATGAACTTAATCAGACAAAAGTTAACAAATAAGAATTTTTTTTTAATGAACAAAATCTTTGAGGACCATGGGATTATGTGAAGCAACCAAATCTATGACTTATTGGCATTCTTGAGGGGGGAGTGGAGGTAATGAGAAAAAGTAGACAACCTGGAAAATCTATTTGAGGGAATAATTCAAGGCATTTTCTCTAATCTTGCTTGAGAGGTAGATACTATGATACAAGAAATCCAGAGACACTTGCAAGATGATACACAAAACAAATACTGTCAAGGTATATAGTCACCAGACTGTCCAAGGTCAATGTTAAAGAAGACACCTTAAAGGCAGCTAGATAAAAATGTCAGATCACATACAAAAGGAACCCACTTAGGCTAACAGTGAATTTCTCAGGAGAAAGTTTGTAACCCAGGAGAGACTGGGGGCATATTTTCAGCATTCTTCAATAAAAGAAATTTCAACCAAGAAATTAATATCCCACCAAACTAAGTTTCATAAAGCAAAGAAATAATAAAATAGTTTAGACAAGCAAGCATAAAGAGAATTTATCACTAGACCAGCCTTACAAGAGATACCTAATGGACATCTAAACATGAAAACTAAAGAATGATACCTGCTACCACAAAAACACACTTAAGTACATAGCCCACAGACCCTGTAAAGTGACGACACAATAGAAACTACAAAGCAACCAGCTAAAAACATCGTGAAGGATCAAAATCTCACGTATCACTATTAACCTTGAGTGTAAATGGTGCAAATGTCCCACTTTAGAGACACAGAATGGCAAATTGGGTTTTAAAAAAAGACCTATCCACCTGTTGTCTTCAGGAAACCCATCTCACATGGAATAACACCAATAAGCTCAAAGTGAGGGTTGGAGAAAGAGCTACCATGCAAACAGAAAACAAAAAACAGCACAGGTCACTATTCTTGTGTCAGATAAAACAGACATTAAACTGACAATAATAAAAAAGGACAAAGAAAGGCATTACATAATGATAAAGGGTTCAATTCAACAGGAAGAATTAACCATCCTAAATATATATATATATATATATACCCAACATTGGAGAATGAATATTCATAAAAGAAGTATTGCTAGACCTATGAAAAGGCTTAGACAGCCATGCAATAATAGTAAGAGACTTCAACACCCTATTGTCAGCATTAGACAGATCATTAAGGTTGAAAAGCTAACAAAGAAATTCTGGATTTAAACTTGATGCTTGACCAACTGCACCTAATAGACATCTATAAAATACTCTATCCATCAACCACACATATACATTCCTTTCATCTGCGCACAGAACATACTTCAAAATTGATCACATGCTTGGCCATATAATAAGTCTCAAGGAAGCCTCAGACCAGACGGCTTCACTGCTGAATTCTACCAGAAGTACATAGAAGAAATTGTACCAATTCTGCTGAAACTAAAATTGAGGAAAAAGAATTCTTCCCTAACTTATTCTACAAAACCAGCATCACCCTGATCCCAAAACCTGGCAAAAATACAATTAAGAGAAAAACTACAGGACAATATCCCTGATGAACATAGATGCAAATACCTTCAACAAAATACTAACAAATTGAATCCAACAATACATCACAAAGTTAATTCACCCTAATCAAGTAGGTTTCATTCCTAGGATGCAAAGTTGGTTCAACATATGCAAAACAATAAATGTGATTCACTACATAAATAGAATTTAAAAAAAAAAACATATGATCGTCTCAAAGCTTTCAGTAAAATCCAACATCCCTTCATCAAAGAAACTTTCAAGAAACTAAGCATCAAAGAAACATACCTCAAAATGGTAATCGTCTATGACGAATCCACAACTAACATTATACTAAATGGGCAAAAACTGGAAGTAGTCTCCTTGAGATCTGGAACAAGAGAAGGATGCCCACTCTTACCACTCCTATTCAACATAGTGTTAGAAGTGCTAGTCAGAGCAATCAGGCAAGAGAAAGGAGCAAACGGGACTAATGATTCCACCAAAGCTTCCTGGAACTGATAAATGACTTCAGTAAAGTTTCAGAACACAAAATCAATTTGCAAAAATCAGTAGCATTTCTATACATCAATAACATTCAATCTGAAAGCCAACTCAGGAAGACAATCCCATTTACAATAGCCAGTAGCTCCCCTACCACCGCACACATACACATACACACACAGTACTTAGAAATACGTCTCACCTAGGAAGTGAATTATCTCTATAAGGAGAAGTAAAAACACTGATAAAAAAGAAATCATAGATGACAAAGAAAAGGAAAAACATCCTATGATCATGGATTGAAAAAATTAGTGTTGTTAAAATGGCAGTAGTGCCCAAAGCAATCTACAGATTCAATAGTATTCCTACCAAATTGCCAAGGGAATTTTTCACAGAACTAGAAAAAAAAAACTATTCTAAAATTTAATGAAACCAAAAAAGTTATTGAATAGCCAAAATAATTCTAAGCAAAAGAACAAAGCCAGAGGCATCACATTAGCTGACTTCAAACTATACAGTAAGGCTACAGTAACCAAAACAGTATGGTACTATAGAAAAACAGACACACAGACCAACAGAACAGAGAACACAGGAATAAAGCTGCACGGCTAGAGCCGTCTGATTTTCAACAAAATTGACAAAAATAAGCAATAGAGAAAGTACTCCCTATTCAAAATGTAAGACCTCAGAAATAGAGGAATCCTAGAATAAAAGCTTGGAAACATCATTCTGGACATTGGCATTGAGAAATAATTTATGACTAAGTCTTTAAAAGCAATTGCAACAAAAATTGACAAGTGAGACCTAATTAAACTAAAGAGTTTCTGCACAGCAAAAAAACTACCAAGAGAGGAAACAGACAACCTAAAAAGAACAGGAGAAAATATCTGCAAAACTATACATCCAACAAAGGTCTAATATCGAGACTCTAAAAAATTTAAGTCAACAAGAAAGGAAAACAACTCCATTAAAAATGGGCAAAGGCCATGTGCAGACACTTCTCAAAAGAAGACATTCAAGTGGCAACAAAACATATAAAAACATACTCTACATCACTAATCATCAGAGAAATGCAAATCAAAACCACAACGAGATTTATTCGCACACCAGTCAGAATGGCTATTATGAAAAAAGTGAAAACAAACAAACAAAAAAAGAAAGCAGATGCTGGCAAGGCTGCAGAGGAAAGGGAATGCTTACAGATTGCTGTTGGGAATGTATATTAATTAGCTCAACTTCTCTGGAAAGTCATTTGGAGGTTTCTCAAAGCACTTAAAACAGAACTATCATTTGACCTAGCAGTTCCATCACTGGGTACGTATCCAAAAGAAAATAAGTCGTTCTTCCAAAAAGACACATGCCACTCACATAGTCATTAGAGCAAACACATGGAATGTTCACAGTAGCAAACACATGGACTCAAACTAGGTGCCCATCAGTGGTGGACTGGATAAAGAAGATGTGGCATGCATACACCATGAAATACTACACAGCCATAAAAAAGAATGTATCTCATCCTCTGCCACAACATGAATGCAGCTGGAGGCCAGTAGCCTACGTGAATTAGCAGAAACAGAAAATCAAATACCCTATGCTTTCACTTACACCTGAGAGCTAATGATCAAGTTCTCATGGACATAAGGATGGCAACAGTGAAAACTGGGGATTACTAGAGAGGGGAGGGTGGAAGTAGGACAAGGGCTGAAAAAGTAACTATTGGCTACTATGTTCAGTTCCTGGGAGATGGGATTACCAGCATCATGCAATATACCAAGGTAACAAATGTGCACATGTACCCCCCGAGTCTAAAATAAAAGTTGAAAATAATAATAGTTATTATTATTAAAACTATAAAACATTGTAGAGAGGAATGAAATGTTATATAAATAAATGTAGGACTATATACCATAAAAATATACCTAACAGAAATGTCACAGACATGACCAAAGCCTAAAACTAGAGAGCAGCAGCCCTGGATGCTTTCTGAACTTTCTTTTCAATGCTAGTAGCTGAAGGCATTTTCCACCAGGGTGAAGTTGATGTCATATATAATAGAGTTCTAATGATATGTTATTAATAAAGTGTACTCTGATGATGGCAGAGACCAATTATTTTTACATTTGAAACTATATTATTTATAATTTCTTAGGAAAAGATACCAAAGAATAAAACACATATGAATGTGCATGCGCACACACACAAACATTTGCATGTTTACATATCTAGGATGAAAGTCTGTCCGTTTTATTCAGGTCTTATGGAGCTCCATGAATCAGATGTTTAAACAGAAAACTGTCTTTTTCCTGATCATTTTGATATTTTCTATTGTATTGGTGGATTCCTAATGAATGTTATAGTTCTCCAAGAAACTATATTCATGCTCAGATAAATTGGCCATGGATCTAGAATTTTGTTAATTCTCTTTTTGGCATATATATGAATAAGAGTTTGTAATAATTTTAATGAAGAATTTCACCTGGTATATAAGTTAATTTGCAATACCAGGAACTTATGATTTACCTTTACATATTATTAGAGCTAATGTTTATTGTGTTCCTACCATGCACCAGGTACAGAAGGTTATCAAATCACATTCTCCTCACAGGGTAGGTGCTATTATTTTTGTTTTACTATTGACACAACTGAGGTTGAAAGAAGATGAATAACCTATCCAAGGCTATACAGCCAGTGTCTGATTGACTTGACTTAAACGTCCTCTTATTAACATGCCTTGATTTATGATTTTCATAAAGCTGAATTTTAGATTATGTTTTATCATAACTCTGAAATGACTCTTCTTATTTCTGCTGAAAACTCAGAGGAGCTTCAAAGACAAATATTCTGTCATATATAAAGAAAGGCCACACCAAAACAATTAAAGCAAGTAAAAGCCAAAATAACATTTTTGTTTTTAATAGTAACCAGATACAGGAACATGATTCAGAGTAAAAGTCAAAGAGACCCACTGCTAGAGCTAACACATTTGTCAAAACTGTTCACTCACTCACCAACAGCAAAAGTCCCCACAGGAGGTACTTGTCAAGTAAGACATACAGCATAGAAGAACAGAATAAATTTGCTCTTCTAAGAAAAGACTACTCCCAAAAGACACCACAACTTTTCAATCTATTATTTTCATAAAAGTAACATTACTAGCAATGCTGATTCTTGCACCCACTTCTCCAGAGAAAGAGTGAGTGAATGATCATAATCTGGTCAGAAGTGTATCTACAGAAGTTCCCAGTCCAAGAAACCAGAGGACTAAAGAAAAGCAGTCCTTTTCTAAAATATACTTTTTACTGTAAATGTTAAAAAAAAACGAAGCTGTATATGTGCAGGGCACTAAGGTTCATGTCACAATTTCAGCACTTTGGGTGGCTGAAGTGGAGGATTGCTTGAACCCAGGAATTCAAGACCAGCCTGGATGACATGATGAAACTCCATCTCTACAAAAAATTTAAAAATTAGCTGGGCGTGGCGGTGCACGCTTGTGGTCGCAGCTGCTTGGGAGGCTGAGCCAGGAGGAAGGATCTCTTGAGCCTAAGAGATCATAGCTGCAGTAAGCCATGGAGCCATGTTCACACCACTGCACTCCAGCCTGGACAATAGAGCAAGATTCTGTCTCAAAAAAAAAAAAAAAAAGAAAAAGAAGAAGAAGCATTATGGTTATAATTATCTAATTACTTCCTAATTATTTTTTATTCTTTGGAAATTACGTTTACGTAAAATAAATTTTCACCCTACTATGAAGTTATTTTTTAACATTCATTAAAAATAAAATTGTGTCCAGAGATGGGGGAATTGGAAATCTTCAAAAATCCATCAGATGAACTGGCAATGTTTCCAGCTTACATATGATTTATAAATTACTTCTATCTAAAAAATAATGGACTAAATAATTTAGGTAAAAAATATTCTGTAAAATTCATTAAATTGAAGTCCTTTGACAAGTCATTTGCCTCTCTAGGACTCTGATTTTTATAATTTTAAAGGGTATCAGACTAGATTGTCTAAAATAGTAATTCCTGTGTGCACACATGTGTGTGTTAGGGGGTGAGGTGGGTGGCAGAGAGGCTGTGAAATGCATTACCACTAAGTCTTCTACCAAAAACATATCGGAGTCTTCTGGTTAGTGTTTTTCATACCACAATCATGCTTTTTGCTCCTCAGAGATTCTAACACTGCCTCTCAGATGCACACCTCCTCAGTAAGAGGGGCACTTGTGTTCTCTCAGGTTCTCATGGATGGTAAGTGTGTTTCATCACGTAGACGCGGATCGGTGAGAAAAATATTTAAAAACCTCCAATAAGGCTATATGAAAGTACAACTTCCTCGCAATAGTTTGCTCCAGGCAGCCCTAAATAAACATTTACCTGAAACACCTGTAGATAACTTAAGAAACACTTATGAGGATATAATAAATTACTTGCTCACATGGTGGAATAATTTATGTGAATTCATGGAAACTCATAAAACTGCAAGATTTTTTGTGTGTGTGTGTAGGGATACCTGAAAATTAAGCCTAGATCTTTTGTGCCATTTATTTTGTTTCAGACAGATGCTTAGTTTTCCAAAGACAGATTTGAAAAGGATTTCCCAGGATGTAACAAATATGCTGGTAGTAAAATTAATTGCTTAATTTTATGCTTTTGATATACTCTTACTATGCTAAGGATATTTCATGAATTAGTAATATTACCAACAAATTACCAGGTTTTAAAACAAAATATCCAGTGCTATAATGATGTAACATGATAAAATTAAAGTTAAGAATGGTATGAAAGTGGCATCTCTCCCACCTGTATGTAGGCAGAACAGCTGTCAAAGATAGTTTTCTTACCTTCTTTTCTAAGGGAATACATTTTAATCTTTGGGAACAGTTTTTCTTTGTACATATGTCATATTATTTCATGAAAATGTTACTATATAAATCTAGAAAAAGAAAGGGCATGTGCACTTAAAAATAATAACATAAAAAGATAAAAAGGAAGAATCATGGCATAGTGATGTTTCTTTTCATTTGCAGTCAACAAGATATTTGTATTCTATAAAATTTAGTTGTTTATATCATAAAAATTGCATAATTGTGAGAAAGCAAACTTCAAGTAAGTTATTGATTTTATAAGACATTTGGTTATATATTGAAATTTGTCAGTGCTATTGACGAGTATAGAGGATTCCCTACAGCTGCTTTTTAGTGAAACTGAATTACTCAGAATATGAACAAGATGTTATAAAGGTGGAGAAGGAAGGGAACAACTGATCTCTGAATAAATGGAATGCCATTGGTTAAAGTGAATCTATACGCCATCTCTAACCACTTTTCAAAATTTAAGATAAAAATAAACATTGAAAAAGTAGAAGCAATTTCACAAACCATTTCTACTCAAAGAACATGTCAGTGTTTCCCTTGCACCTATTTGGAAACTCCTTAAATATATTTGTTACAAATAATGTCTTTAAAATTACACAAGTAAAATATAACAATGGTTGCACATAGTCAAAAATATTTTGATGTGTGTTTTTAAAAATAATACTTATTAGTGCTGTTTACAAAGCTAAAAGACAAAAAGAAAAATGGAAAATGTGGGGTTTCTAATACTAACATCATTTTCATAGTAAATAATGTTGGTGGAGAAATCAATTGTTTATGAATAAAACAATGTATAACAACTCAAAGACAGAATTTTGAACATAATCTAAATGCACAGAAAGTTTGTTTGTTTGTTTGTGTTTTGCTTCTTGCCAGGAATGAAATTAAAATAACTTTTCAGTGGCAGTCCAAATCAATGTGATTATGTGATATTGGCAGGTGACAGCTTCACACCAATGACCTAGTTAGATTCTTATGCAAAGTTCTGTCCTGAGAAAAATTTGGATGACATAAATTACCTGCCTTACTTGTCCACGAAATGGAAATTCTCAATATATTTTGTAAGTTTATTGTTTACTTTATTGGAGGAATTTCATCATCACCATTTGAGCTTTCTCCATAGATAATTTAGTTCTTCTTCCAGACTAAATCTGAAAGGAGACATTCATCCCATGAGCCTTTTTCTGAGGAATAACAGAATTGTACAGTGATTAAAATATAATAAACTTTAGGAGCAGAAATCCTGAAAACTGGGATTTTTTTCAAAATTATGTTTATATTTAAATCATTAAATCAAAATTTTATTTTATAATTAATAAAAAGAAGTTGGTTAATTTTCTTTTAAACATCAGTAGAAAAAAAAAACCAAGTAAAACAAAGAACAAGATATCAAAGGTAAGCAACCTTTAATGTGTCCATTAAAATATTATATAGATAATTTTAGCCCTTTTTCTCTAAGCTTATCTTCAGTAGTAAAATTTCCAACATTTGGCCAATGTCCCATTTAAACCTGCTTTTATTTACAATGAGTTGGTTTAAAAAAGATTTTTGAATTAAACTGCCTTACACTTTCCTAATTTTCAGAATTTATTCTCAACTCAAGATCATCTTCCTGAAGGGTTTTTTTCCTAGTATTATTTCATTTCTTCTTTATGCTAGCTCTTAATGAAAGAGCATTTATTATGAACCAAAAGCCGTTAGTGTGATATGGGCTAGAACTGAAGCCTAAGCACTGTCATCTTATAGAGAAGCCACTTGGGCCCTGGGCAGAGGTGTCGTTCTCAGAACAGTTAATGTACATCAATTCTCAGAAATGTTAAGGGTAAAAATTTCCACGGCTACCTTCCTTCCCTTGCAACAAACCACAGACTTTAGGTTCTGTACAGAGAGCTTGCCTTGCACTCCCCTGTGCCCCCCTGAACAAGAAAAGGATGTTGTTTTGCAGCTTAAATGCCTTGCTCCCCTTGAGCTTGGGGCCATGGGTTGGAGAGACATGAGTCCTCCGTGGCCGGTGACAATAAAGACCCTGCAATTTGGCATACTTTTGTCTTGGTGTTGATTTTCTGCTCGCTCCGGTGCTACCTTAGTATATATTAAAGACTTCAAACACATTTCCAAAATACATGCATTCTTCTGGTCTTCTATGACCTCTTTGAAGTCTTTATAAAACAAAGATCCATTAGTTAATGATTAGTCTCAGAGGGAGGCATTTGAAGACGTAAAAATTTAATAAAGCAAGGGACAGTGAGGCAGTGGCATTTCTAATTAGATAGATGAATTCATTCAAGAGAACTCACAAAGAAAAGAAAGTATATTCAACTAAGGGAAAATAATACCGCAATGAGAGGCTACCTCTAATCTTTGTCAAACATTTCAAATCAGGCCTAGAAAAGGAAGCATTCAACATGTCTGTAGTTCTTTGGTTTACTTAACTTTATTACTCTTCTAGATTTTTATTATATGTGACCCTAAGAAAGAAAGAATATCTAAAGGAAATATATCACCTGTTCTGAATACCCAACTGTGAAATAAGTAAAAAAACAAAAACAACAAAAACAACAACAACAACAAAACCGCAGTTTCCAGATTCCATTTCTAAAATCCTTCCAATAGCAATTTGATCTCAAATTTGTTCTTTTTCTTTTTTTTTTCTTTGAGATGGAGTCTCGCTTTGTCGCCCAGGCTGGAGTGCCGTGGCCTGATCTCAGCTCACTGCAACCTCTGCCTCCCAGGTTCAAACGATTCTCCTGCCTCAACCTCCCGAGTAGTTGGGACTACAGGTGCATGCCACCACACCCGGCTAATTCTTTGTATCTTTAGTAGACACCGCGTTTCACTGTGTTAGCCAGGATGGTCTCCATCTCCTGACCTTGTGATCCATCTGCCTCAGCCTCTCAAAGTGCTGGGATTACAGGCATGAGCCATGGAGCCTGGCCCAAGTTTGCTCTTTTTCTCAAGGAATCTTGTAGGATGAGATTCCTACTGTCCAGACAGATAATCAATCTCCTGTGCGATAATGGAGAACTACACAGATTCATTTTACAGAAATAGGTATGGTTTGAATTTTTTTTTATTTCATTGCTTCTTGGGTGAAAAGATTCAGTAAAATACAGTGTGTGAAGAATAAATATTGCAGATGACAAATGAATTTTTAAAAGTATAATTGAATTTCTTAAAATTTAAACATAATACCTAAAATTTAGAAATTTTCTGAGTTATTTTCATAAATCATACAATCTATTTAACTTCACTAAAATTATAAGTTATAAATTTTTTTAATGTAGAGATATTTAAGACAAGAGGAAAAGATTCTCAAATTAACTTTCCTTTACAATTACTTGCTTTTTGAGATTACATAAAATTATTAGTTCTTAAATAAATCATGTCTTTTTAATTGATTTATTAATGACAGCTACAGTAGATAGACTTAGTATACTTAATTGACATGCATGTGGAAAAATTTTGCATACATGAATTGAATTCCATCCATGTATTCAATGCAATTTTTATTAATTTTAAAATAGAAAACATTTATATAACAATTACGTTATGCCAATAACTACTCTAAAAGATTTTGTATACATTATTAGGTTGATGTAAAAGTAACTGTGGTTTTGCCATACTTTTAACTCACAATTATCTTTATTTTACCGATAGGGTAACAGAGGTAGGGAAAGGTCTACTAACTTGCCGTTAAATACTATAGCTGAATTCAAAACAAACCCTTACTGCAATATCTCTGTTCTTAACCTCCATTCTATACTCCTTAAGAATGTTTCCTTAATGCTGACACCGATTTGAGTGGGATTACATTAATGAAAAATGATTTCCTAAGTATTGTTTACTTGCTATTTTATGAAAACATTGTATATGCTTAGGTAAATTCAGATATTAATAATTTTTCTATGATGTGTAGTCCCTCAATCAGAACCATTCTCAATTATTTCTCTAAAATATCTACTGAATGGTTAAATGATACATGGAACAGTTAAATATTAAATAGTCATCTCATCAAAACACATTTGATATAAAAAAGACCTGATATAATTTTACTTTTCGAATTGTGGCAATAGGAGTTCCACGGCCCAGTGCCCCCAAGACATAGCCACAACTTGAGAAAGCATAATGCACGCAAATTAATATTTTAAAAAAATAACCATTGTAAGTTTCTGGAAATTTTCCAAAGGGCATACAACAAATGAAGAAACATTTATTTAAGAAGATCGACTCAATTTTTGTCGTGTCAGAAGAATTCAAACAAGAACTACTCCATATTTAACAGGGGCTGGGTAAAATGAGACTGAGTCTTGTTGGGCTGCATTCCCAGGAGGTTAGGCATTCTTAGTCACAGGATGAGATAGGAGCTTGGCAAGACTTGTATTACAAGATATAGGTCGTAACACCCTGTTGGTAACACAGGATATGGCCAGTCAAAACCTACCAAAACCAAGATGGGGATGACAGTGACCTCTGGAAGTCCTCATTACTCATTATACACTAATTTTAATGCATTAACATGCTAAAAGACACTCCCACTAATGCCATGACAGTTTACAAATGCCATGATAATGTCCAGAAGTTACCCTGTATAGTCTAAATAGGGGAGGACCCTCAGTTCTGGAATTTCCTGCCTCTTTCCCAGAAAACTCATGAATAACCCACTCTTTGTTTAGCATATAGTCAAAAAATAACCATAAAAATAGCCAACCAGCAGCCCTCAAGGCTGCTCTGCCTATGGAGTAGCTGTTCTTTAATAAACTTCCTTTCACTTTATGAACTTGTCCCAGATTCTTTCTTGCTTAACATCCAAGAACTCTCTCTTGAAGTCTAGATTGGGATCACTTTCCGGAATAACAGTAAGACTATCCAGTGATACTTGAGCCACAACCCACTCCTTCTACCTTACACACACAGTTTAAACTAATCCACTTGGAGTGCATGTGGCCAAGGAAATGAGCTCCCTCTTCTCCTAGCTACCTGTCAATGGCTATGATATTTCTCTGGGAGGGGTACTGAGCCAGCATTTCTCATTTCTCACTCCCTTTAGCTAGTTGTTACAGACACTAAATTCTAGGTGAGTGAAGCCAAGACAGCAAGGACTTCTTTTTTCCACCCAGCCTTGACTCATGAATCAGAATATTATTGAATGATATAGATGTGGCAGCCCAAGAATAAAGGGGCCCTCATTTCCTTTGCCACAGCTCACTGATAGGGTGGAAGCTCCATACTGGGAAAGACAATCTGACAGGACCGGAGGTTACTGTCCAAAGCCTTCACCCACTCATAAAATAGGGATGCTATTCTAAGATTAGGGAGTCACTATTCTTGTCCCCAGTTCATTAGCAATGGCTTACAGATTTGACCTAGGGGAACAGAGAGACCACAAGAACAGAGCACTTCAAAGCTTTCTTAAAATACTAAGTTTAACTGAAACAGATTGTAGGGAAGCTTAAGCTTAAGGGAGGGCCCCAAAACAATGGATATTTTTGTGGTAAGCTATTAAGAAGAGGGGAGTAGCTATATAAGAGTAACAGCCAAACTGTAGATCATCCAGTATATCAGGATAAACACCTAAGAATAGCTCTCTCCTGTTAGAACAAACCTCAAAGAGGGAACTGAAAAACTACTCCTGCAAAGAATTTGAATTTAATTAGATCAGGCCACTGGAACAATTTATGCCTCCAGGCATTTTCAAAAATAATAGGGCAATTAGCCACCAATCAGTGGAGCTCAACAACTCGGTGTGAAATTCACAGAGAGAGATAGCATAACAGAAAGATCAGGGAAAAGAAAAACAAAAACAGACCTACTAAAGCTAAAATCACTGACATTCCAGACTATTCATACAAATGCCCAGAGTTGAGCCCCATAGAAGCAACAACAGAGGCTTCACAATGCAGAGGAAACTAACTTAAAAATTCTCTAGCCAAGTCACCAAGCAAATAAACAACAAAACACACTCTGGGAGTGGGAGAGAGATCAATCAACAGTAACAATGTTTTTAAAATACGCACTTCTTAAGAAAAAAAAACTGTAAGACATGGAAAGAAACAGAAAAGTGTGACTCATACACAAGAAAAAGGAAAAAGACAAGAGACACTGTCTTCAAGAGGGCCCAGCTATCAAACTTAGTAGGCAAACTTCAAAACAGCCATTATAAATGTATTCAAATAACTGAAGAAAGCCATACTGAAAAAATAAAATATGAAAAAATGAAATAAGAAAATAAAGTGTTAAAAATCATGAAAAAGACCAAAATATAAATTTTGGAATGAAACAGTGTCATAATGAAAATTTAAAATTCACTAGAGAGACTCAATAGTATATGTTTACTTCAGAAGAAAAAATATCAGCCAATTTGAAGATATATTGATAGGCATTATGCAATCTGAAGAAAACAGAGAAAAAATAATTCAGAAAAATGAACAGAGCCGGAGAGTAATGTGGGAAGCAATTACGTTCATCAGCATACACAGAATGAAATTAACAGAAGAAAGGAGAGAAAAACGAAGTTCAAAATAGAATATTTATGGTATCTAATGTAAGCTCATGTGTATTTTATTGCCGTGAGTCTTTCATCATTTTAAATCTAATACCTTCCCATAAATCTTCTTTGTCTCTTACTAGATGGACATATTTTAAGAATACAGCCTTCTTCCTTTTGTAAATAGAATGAGCCTCATTGTGTTTGTGTGATGTTGTCCATGGTGAGATTTAATGTACGCATTCCTTGATAGAATAATACGTATAGAATGTCCCTTTCAGAACACCACAGTGGCACACAGTGTCTACCTGATTCTCACTGGTAATGTCCATCTTGATTACCCAATTCTAAGGATTTTCCAATTTCTCCATGTTAAAGTTATATTTGTCTCATGCAATAATTGAAAGACCTGTGAAAGGAGAATTTAAGATGATACAAATATCGTAATCGTCACTGAAACTACTTCTAGGTTTAGCATCATTTTAATATTCTCTCCTGTACCAATCTTTGCTATGATGGAGCATAATTTTATCTTGTATTTTAAATGATGTAATTACATTTTCAAAAATGAAAGTCAGTTAAATGATTTTGATTTAAATTGTTAATATTATACCTTACACTTGGAACTTGTATTTTTCCACTTAGTTTTGACAAGTAATATTTAACATTTTAGAATAAAAATAACCTTTTGAAAAGAAATGAAAATAACATTTTTGTTTATAAATTTTTGTAAGTTGCATCATTAATTATGCCTTCATTATATTTTGTTGCTGAATACCCAGATCAATTCTAATAAAACACAGATGATGTAAAAATCTTGACTAATATCAATAATTTTCTATACATGTGGGAAATAAAAATAACATGAAATAAACATAACTTATGAATAGTGTTACTTTATTTCTAATCATACCATTGTTGGCTCATCAATAGTGTACATAGATATGTATACTAATACTTAACTGTAGTCTACTTTTATCTGAATGTATATTCTTTTTTAAAAACTTTTAGATTCGTGGGGTACACGCACAGGTTTGTTACACTGATATATTGCATGATGCTGAGGTGTGAACTTCTAATGATCCTATAAGAAGTGAACATAACACCCAACAGCTAGTTCTTCACCTCTTGGCTTCCTCCCTCCCAAGTCTTTAATAAACCTTAGTTCACACTTTTGGTAATTTTTTAATGAAGATATAATTGTCGAAATATGAGTAGAAAACATATTTTACTTAGCAGATAATGACCTTTACTTACTGTATTTAAATATTTAGACATTGTCACCAGGTAGTGGGCAGGGGGAACAGAGAGCCCTCCCAAAGACCTCCAATTCCCTGATCAGGAGGGGGACACACTGGGCTCCCTCCTTGGCGGATTCTTTTCCCCATGAGTCCAAGGTTCTTGGGCTCCTTTGCCCCAGGAATGGGGAAATGGCCCTGGCGGTGTGAGCTTACCTGTCAAGTAAATATCAGACCCAAAGAGTTTTGCAGAGAGCGATTTATTAGGCAGAAAGAGAAAGACAGAGAAGTAGAGAGAGATCCAGCTGTTGTGGGAGATGCTCCCAGAGAGGGAAATCCCCACAGGTAAGGTGCAGTGGAGTTTAACTTTGAAGTTATTCCCGTCCCATTTATGTTCTTGTCTAATGAGAGGAGTTATTTCAAACTTCCTCTGGAGAGACTGATCTTAGACTCTGATGCTGGATTGGCTGTCTGGCCCAAAACAGACGCCCTTCCTCCCAAAACCTTTCACAGGCGTTTGTAAACAAAGGAGCACACCTGAAATTTTACCTAGCCCACACAAGAAAGTTAGACAAGGAACTCTAGGTTCCCAGATAGGAAGGTGGATGAAGGCATGGCGCTGGGAGTTTCTTGCCTTTGAAACCACACCTCTTGTGGACCCAGGAAGACAGGTTTTTTCATTTAACACAGTCCGTCAACATGACATATGTGAGCTTTCATATGCACCTTTATTCTAGGCCCTGCAAAATTTAGGGGTAGGCCTAGTGGTGAGGCTGTCATCCCTCAAGAAAAACCCAGGTTGAGAGATAACCAGAATATTCTGGGTAGTGCAGCTCATATTCAGTGGGATTTTTTTCAAAGCAAGAGAGACGAGATTTTTTTCCTAAAGTAAGTGATTTATCACTCATTGAAAGTTAATATGCAGAGAGAAGATATTAAGAATTGTGAGAAATAAAGAAAATATATAAAGAGCAGAGCAGATCTTTCTATCTAAAGTGATCATGCTGATGATCACTTGCTAGAATCAAACATCTCCATCTTCGTGTTCAGTGCATTTCATAAGAACTAACAAGGCAAATTACTTTTCAGCATAAATAGATAAATATTTCTCAGTTAATTCTTAGTGCTTACACGTTGTCTTTCATTTTATCCCTGAAGTTTTGAGAATGCAAAAATGTAACATCATGAATAGCCAAGCACTTTCCCATGTTAAGAAATAAAAGCAAGAGTATAGTAAACATTTCTGCATAAAAGAAGTCAGCAAAACATGTTCAATGTGTGTGATACTGTCTGTAAAACACAGAAGTGCTGCAAAATACATGCCTGTTAAATATGTCTCAACTCCCTGGCAATCCGGAGAGGACACCTGGAGAATTCTTGTGCCCAGGTACACATAGGAGGCCAGAGATTTGGCTCTCTAAGCACTCTGCGGTAGTAGCTTTCTTCCTGTTCTTTCTTGATAACAATAATCACAGCCAAAATTTTTTACTTGGAGTTTCCTCCACATCTCTTGTGTCATTTTCTGACTCCAGCTGAAACTTTAAAAATAATACCCCCATTTTTTCCCTTTAAGCTACAATCATTTTATTTTCTTTTGTATCTTTATAGAAGAGAAAAAAACAAATCACTCTTTCCAGAGGCAGAGGAAAGATAATTCCTTCACATCATTTTCTACATTCCTTCTTTTTCCAAGCTCACTTCCCTGGGACTATAGGTTACTTGCTCTGTGTATATAGTCCAGACTGGTGTCTGACCTAAGGAGTAAAATTGGGTTCCTGTTATTTCAAGTGTGGACAGTCCTAAATGTACTCAGATTTAATAAGGATGAGAAAACAAAAATACATACTATGCATTTTTATGCAGAAAGGCAGCAAAACTGCACTGATGGTTAATGCTACCACTTTAGCTCCATTTGTTCCACCTCCACTTTCATGTTAATATCACTGCTGGGAAGGTATTAAGAATCTCACTGAAGTATTAAAACAAATACCAAAAAAACAGGAAAAAACAAACAAAGGAACCCTGCTTTACTCTTGCCAACTACCTCCTGCAACTCTCTGTATACCTTGTGTGAGGAAGGTCTTTCCTATCTCTTTAATGTAAACATGTAATGCTAAAAAAATAATCAGAAATAGGAGCAACGTTGTTAGTTTCTTGTTTTTAATTTTATACCTAAATCTGCACTATTTTTTTTTCCTGAGCTTCATTGAGGCCGTAAAAGTAAATCAAATTTAAATGCATCGATGCAATAGATTTATTACTCTTGGTTCCTCTAATCTTTCCTCAGTTAACAATAACTCTGACAGCTCATTAATTAAAAGAACAATTTTCTTCTCATTGATTTAAAGAATCTCAGTAATATTCTTTTAAGTTTGTATTACCCTTACTTCAAGGGCTCTTGTTTTACTTCATAAAACAAGGGGGATTGATGTCCAGGCACATACACCAAAACAGGCAGAATTATTTTCCTAAGATACAGTCATACCTTTTCCCATCATTTAACATTGTAGTACTTAGCATATCGTTTGGCCTCCTAAGGTGAATTCTCCTATTTCCTTTTCTCCTGATAGTCAAAGATTTTCATTAAGAACACAGATTATTAGTCTTCTTAGTAAAATGAACTATACTGAGAGTAGAGAAATGGTCCTCAAATAATATCCCAGTGGTAAAATTTTTTTATTATGCTAAAGGTGTTCTTTACAGATATTTCTGTGAGAAAACACAATGGAAGAATTCTTTTGTCTTAGCTTTTCATCTATATTTGCACAATGTTTACTTCTATGTAATACGAGTCATGACCATGCTGACTTTTAACTTGGCTAGTCCTGGTAAACAAAGAGTATAGCTTTATTTAAATAAAACATTGCTGATATGGTTTGGCTCTAAGGCCCCACTCAAATCTCATGTCCAGTTGAAATTCCCTTATGTTGGGGAAAGGTATTGGATCATGAAGGAAGATTTCCCCCTTGCCATTCAGTGAGTAAGTTGTACGTTCTCATGAGATCTGATGGTTTAAAGGGTTTGACACGTCTCTCCCTTGCTCTCTCTCTCTCTCCTGCTCCACCATTGTAAAGAAGTGCATTCTTCCCCTTTGCCCTCCACCATGATTGTAAGTTTCCTGAGGCCTCTCAGTCATGCATCCTGTTAAGCCTGCAGAACTGTGAATCAATTAAACCTCTTTTCTACATAAGTTACGCAGTCTCATGGAACTCTCTTTAGCAGTATAAGAATAAACTAGTACAGAAAATTGGTACCAGGAGAGTGAGGCACTCCTATAAAGACCTCAAAATGTGGAAATGACTTTGGATTTGGTTAGCCAGTGGAGGGTGTAATAGCTTGGAGAGCTCAGGAAAAGAAATATATGAGAAAGTTTAGAACTTCCTAGAGATTGTTGAATGGTTGTGACCAAAATGCCGATGGTGATATGGACAGTGAAGTCCAGGCCGAGGGGATCTCAGATGGAGATGAGGAACTTGATGGAAACTGAAGTAATGGTCACCCTTGCTATGCTTTAGCAAAGAGACAGACAGTATTGTGCCTCTGTGGAACTTTGAACTTGAGAGAGATTATTTAAGGCATCTGGTAAAAGAAATTTTTAAGGAGCAAAGAGTTCAAGATGACTATTTAGTGGCTGCTCCTAAGAGTGCACAGTCATATGCATTCACAAAGAGATGATCAGAAATTGAAACTTACGTTTGAAAGGGAAGCAGAGCATAAACATTTGGAAAATTTGCAGCCAGACCATGTGGTAGAAAAGAAAAACCCATTTCCTTGGGAAAAATTCAAGCAGGCTTCAGAAATGTGCATAAATGAAGAAAAGCCTAATGTTAATAGCCCAGACAATGGAGAAAATGTTTCCAGATTATTTCAGAGACCTTTATGGCAGCCCCTTCCATCACAGACACAAAGGCCTAGGAAGGAAAAATGGTTTAGTGTGCCCAGGCCCAGGGTTCAGCTACTCAGCACAGCCTCGGAACATGGCGCCTGGCATCCCAGCTACTCCAGCTCTGCCCATGGTTCAAAGGGGCCAAGGTACAGCTCAGGCGATTGTTTCAGAAGGCACAAGCCCCGAGGCTTGGTGGCTTGCCTGTGGTCTTGGCTCTGTGGGTACACAGAAGACAAGAGTTGAGGTATAAGAATCTTTGCCTAGATTTCAGAAAATGTATGAAATGTCTGGATGTCCAGGCAGATGTCTGCTGCAGATGGAGTGTAGATGGCAGTGTAGATGGAAAATGTGGGATTGGAACCCCCACACAGAGTCCACACTGTGGCACTGACTCATGGAGCTGTGAGAAGAGGGCCATTCTGCAGAACTCAGAATGCCAAATCCACCAGCAGCTTCCACTGTGTGCAAGGAAAAGCTGTAGGCACTCAACACCAGCGCATGAAGGTGTGTACTGTGCGGTGCCACAAGAGCAGAGCTGCACAAGGCCTTGGAGCCCACCTCTTGTGTCAGTGTGGCCTGTCTGTGAGACATGGATCAAAGAAATTACTTTGGAATTTTAAGATTTATTGACGGTCGTGCTGGGTTTCGAACTTCCATGGGAGCTGTAGCCCCTTTATTTTGGCCAATTTCTCCCACCTGAAACAAGAGTATTTACCCAGGGTCTGTACTCCAATTGTACATTGGAAGTAACTAATTTTTTAAAAAAAATTTGCAGGCTTAAAGGTGGAAAGGACTAGCCTTGTCTGAGATGAGATTTTGGACTTGGACTTTTGAGTTAATGCTTGAATGAGTTATACTGGGGGACTGTTGGGATGGCATGATTGTTTTTTAAATGTGAGAAGGACATTATATTTTGGAGGGGCCAGAGGCAGAATGATATGGTTTGACTCAGTGTCCCTACCCAAATCTCTTATTGAATTGTAATTCCCAGTGTTGGGAGAAAGACCTGGTGGGAAGTGATTGGATCATCAAGCAGATTTTACCCCCTTGCTGTTCTCATGATAGTGAGTGAGTTCTCATGAGAACTGATGGTATACAAGTAATTTGCACTTCCCCGCCTCATTCTCTATCTTTTCTGTTCCACTATTATGAAGATGTGCATGCTTCCCCTTTGCCCTCCACCATGATTGTAAGTTTCCTGAGGCTTCCCAGTTATGGTTTCTATTAAGCCTGCAGCACTTGATTCAGCTAAACCTCTTTTCTTCATAAATTACCAGTCTCTGGTAGTTCTTTAAAGCAATGTGAGAATGGACTAATACAATCACAAAACCAGGCAGTGGGCCAGTTTGTCTTGCAGGCCAAACTTTGCTTATCCCTGTGAGATATAGAACTCTCTACTGGATATTAGAGGGCATACAAATAATATGATATGTTTTTAAACATTTACAGGCTGGTGATAAAACATAAAGATAACTTATCATCTAAGACATTTTAAAATGAGCTCTAAATGATATGCAGAATGTCAACAGAATGATTAATTGAACTAATATATGTGGTAGAAAATTTTGAATAGGGAAATGGTGAAAATAAAATATTTCTATTATTGTTTAGCAGCCATTACTATGCACATTTAATACACAAAAAATTTATGTAAGTAAATTTTTAAGACATAAAATGTACAATTCTTATTATTGATTTATATTTGTTTATAATCAGCATTCATTTTAAAACAAATTTATGTACTGTTTAAATGAACTATTCTTAATTTTGAACCTTATTGGTAATGTTTCTATCTGTGAACTTTATTTATTTATTTATTTATTTTCCTTGGCACTAAAACATATGATAATTTCAAATTGGAATCTTTTATACTTTATACTCTTGCAGCATCTCATTGTAACCTTTGCCAAAATCAAAGCAAATATTTTGTCCCACCCCCTGCTAAATTATTTGTGCTTTTACTGTAAAAAAAGAAAATAGGTATTTTTTTCCACACAGTTTAATGGTAGCTCCTAAGTCAGATATCAAAGGCCAAATAATTCAAGGAATTAAGACAATTTTCAGAATAACTCATGAACTTTTGCCTCAGTTACCTTTATTATCCTATATAATTACTTGAATTATCTGCAGTTGTGCCTTATCTGTTTGTTTCAACCAAATGGTCTGACCTGAATGTGCTGGGTAAAAGGTAATGAGCAAAAACTATTTTAAAAATAACTAAAGGATAAATATCCAAATCACAGTATATTTTTAGTTTGACTTTTGCCAGTTCTGTTGGGACTAGTGCACTGTAAATTCACATAAATATATATCAGAGAATAACTATGAGTGAGGACAAAGTTAGGCTTAAGTCTTATCCAATCTCAAAAGGTGTATCTTAAAAAATTTTTTTTAGATTTGGAAAAGGAAGAGAGAGCAGTGTATTCCTAGTTCTTAACAAAATGATTTTGCTCAAGTATGTGCTTTAATAAGAAACAGATTGGAGTTTTCATTTTCAGCAAAATTAAATTGTATTTATTTTAGAAAGATTATAATTTTTATAACTCCAATGGCAAAAAAATACACTTACATATGAAAGAAGACTAAAATTATATTGGAACATTAATATAAAAGAAGTAATGTATCTTATTTTACACATGTATCTTTTCTTCATTTGTGAATGTACCACAAGAAGTTTGAGAAAATGAAGAAATGAGACTCTATCTAACACATTCTGCAAAGTGAACTGTGAGGCCTTCAAAAGAAGGAAAGTAATTCATTAGAGAAACAACACTCTGAAACCTTTACATATCTGAAACACAACTTTTCTCTAAAGTTTTTTGCTTTCTTTTTTTTAGCATTTACATACTTTAATTATAATGAATGTAAAGAAATCATTCATTTGCCAAATTGCAGCTCCATATTTGTAATGTAAAAGAGACTTAAGCAAAAGCTATCACTTGCAACTCAAAAGTCAAGAAATATTTTAATCACACATGAACTAAAAGAGAGCATCATTATCACTTTCTGGCTATTTTTAATGCTGTTAAGAGCTTATGATTCAGTATACAATATCTTTTCTTGGACACATCTACTCTAAACACCAAAATGTGACTCTAACTGCCTGAACAAATACAAAGGACATTCTCCAAAGACTAAGTTTAACTAAATATCCCTTATTGTATACAGTTTCCTAAGGCTCAAGTTACCCCAACTTAATATAGACACAGCTATGGGGATACATAACCTGAGATTGTTCTCATGCAGTGTGACTACTGATTCAGCTAAGAGTCTGTCACCCTTGTGTATTAAATGAGATTGTTGCTTTTGAAAGTTGACAAGAACACTTCTTCGCCTTTGTGTAATTCTAGACACTGCCTTCATAGCTAACTGCATTTTTGGCAATAAACCAGATTTCATTTGGTTCATAGTTCTTCTCTTATTATCCAAAATTATTTATAGATGTCAATGATAGGTGAAACCAGAGCTCTAATTTTTGCATTCAAAATGCAAAAAATTAGATTCTTAGGACAGATGTTCAATAAATAATATGATGATTAATTCAAAATGCAAAATCAAAATTATTTGAGCAATCATTATGTTTTAAACCATCCGATCAATCCAGATGTCATAAAATATTTGTAGCAATTAGATTAGAGTCCTAGGGAACATCTTTGTACATTAGCATGAAGATAACTTAAACTGTCCAGTTGAAGCATGTTTGATTTCCTTGGAGATATCCTTACAAACAGATACATCTGAATTTATGTGTACAGTCACACTTTATCTTCAAATTTGTTGCTGTGTCTAGGAAACAAAAGTAATGTCTTAATTTGTCATTATTGTACTATGATATTTGGTAATTGATGAGTAAAATTACTTATTAAAACTTTAAATATGAAAGAAGCATTAATTCTTTAGTCAATTTATAGCTGAACTTAGTGGTTGAATGGCTGCAAACTTATACAGGCTAATGCTGCATAACATGAGCAGTTTTGTTTGCATATATTTCTAGAAAAGAAATCTTAAATAAAAACTAAATAATCATGATTATGTATAAGATATTTCATTCATAGTTGGATAATCATGATGATACATAAAACCACATCTGCCATCTAGGTTCTCAGAGACCTCTAGAGATACTTCAGGATCTTCATTTACAATTTAATCAGAAGAACATAGACCTCTGTGGAAATGTAGCTATATTAGTTTTTGCTTAAGTAGAAAATCCAGAAATACTTTATTATAGTAGAAAATAACAAAGTTGAAGGAAAAACCAAAGATACATATATGACTACATAATTAGATTGGTCTCTTTTTTATGACTTATTTTCTTTCTGTTAGTAGAATATTATTTTACAGCAGATCAACTGATCCTCTCCTAAATTCAAGGTGTTTCACTAAAGAACGCTAGATTTGAAGTCAGATCACTGAAGCTGCCATACTGGTTTTGTTTCCTTGGGGAAAAAAAAATTCACATTGTTTCAGTTTCCTCACAGCTGTGGATAATATTAATTTTGAATACTGTTGTCAACATCATTGAAAACAATGTATACCAAATCATTTGTAAACATAAATTGCTAATGATGACAATTAAGTTTTTCCTGGTAAATTCAAATTTAAAGCATGGCAAACCAGGACCTTTATTATCTAATACTAAAAAAACTTTATAAAAATTATCTTCACCGAAATTCCTGACTGTACCTGTTCGTCTAGTTATAACAATTTGTTTTCAGCATCCTCAAAATGCATCTATTTTAATGATCTTTCTCTGTAATACATAACATATAGTCAAACAAGTATCTGCTTCAATGAATCATTGTAGAATTAATACTCATATTACCATTAAGCA
Source organism: Cacajao melanocephalus (assembly GCA_963573385.1). Lineage (NCBI taxonomy): Eukaryota > Metazoa > Chordata > Mammalia > Primates > Pitheciidae > Cacajao > Cacajao melanocephalus. The sequence continues at coordinate 66,315 of CAUYLG010011177.1, read as the reverse complement.
TTTCAACAAATACGACAGTGCCAGAAACTCAGGACTCAATCATGAGTCCTGCTCCAAAACACAAACCCATATTTCTCTTTTCCAGGAATATCTGTTATTACAATTTTATGATAATCAGTTCATTGCTTTTCCTTGCAGTTTTGCTATCTGTCTATGCACCTCTGAACAATGTAATTTGCTATTGGTCTTTTTTAGAACTCTGTATAAGCAGCATCAAAGGGTATGGAACATCTGTATCTTGCTTTTTATTCAAAATTTTGTTTCTGTGTTTCATCTGTATTTTTGTGTGTGTATCTACTTTGTTATTTTCAATACCAGTGTAGAACTTTATTTTAGACTACATTGTTATTTCTTTACTGACAAGTGTTGGGAGAAGTTTGAATTACTTCTAATGTGGAGCTATTTTTAATGGTCCTGGTGCCCAGGTACCTCATTTTCTAAAGTATATTCCAAATAATGGAACTGTTAGGTCACGAAATAGTCTCCTTATTTAGAATATATAATTTATTTCCTTTTCTTTTTGTGGCTACAATAAAAGTAATACCATCCATCATAAAATTTTATTGATAGCTCAATCTTTCCCTTGATAATTACATGGACTAAAATACAGTAACCACTGTTTGATTTTTATGTTATTATTATTGGATATTTTAATCTATCTTGAGTTTTTAACACTAAAATGTACTGATTTTATTCGTATGGTCATGAATTGTTTAGATTTATCCATATGTTCACCACTTTTTTCTTTCTTCTCAGACCTTCTATCCAGGAGCTTTCTGCCTGAGGTCTATCGGTTACATGATTTTTGCATATACAAATTCATGGTTTTTTATAATTAAAGATATTTTTGCTTCATTTTGTGTTCTAGGACTCCAGTCCTTTTTTCCTCTTTTGCTGCACATTGTAGATGACATTCCACTATCTGTTAACTTACAAGTGCTGGTGTTAAAAAGTCAGTTGTCAATTTACCTTACATAACTTTGAGAAAAATCTTTTCATTTGTTGGTTAATTTTAATAATTTCTTTTTTGTTTTGATGTTTAAAATTTTAACTAAAGTGTGTCTAGATGCAATATTTTTAAAAATAATTCTAAAAAGAATTTGTTAGGCTTCCTGAATTGGTATTTTTATTAATATAGGAAAAATTTAGCCATCATCTCTTCAAATACTGACTTTGCCTCATTGTCTCCCTGCTTTCTGCTTTAAATTCTGATTATATTGTAGACTTCACTTTATCTACCATGTGAAATTTCCAGATCTAAACAAATTTGGTAATATATCACTGTGCTTCCCTTTAAATAGTTTAATCTAACCCTGTTTCTAGTTTACTATTTGCCTCTGCAACTATGCCTGATCTGATAACAATCGTTTCTGATAAGTTGTTTATTTTGGTTATTGTATATTTAATGTCTAAATGTTCATTTTAGCTTTTAAAAATATACTCGGTTATGTTGAATAATTTTGGGCCTCTGAGATATTTTCAAGCTTATTTGTTATTCCTTAAACATTGTTAATGTGATTGTTTTATAATCTGTCTCTGATAATTGCAAATATCTGAAGTTTGTCTGAATCTGTTTTTGCCATCTGTTATTTTTGCTCATTTGGGCTTATTTGGTCTGGTTTCTTTCCATATTTGGCTAATTCTGATGGGCACTTCTTACTGTTATTAAAAATGTTTTTAACAGATTTTTGGAGGCCTGGAATAAAGGTATCTTTTGTTAGGAAGAATTCGTGTTTGCTTCTGCCAGTCCTATAGGCACTAACAAGTCAAGATCATCAAAAACCAAGATTGTGTCTTAAGGTTTTATGTACAATGCAGGTCATGTAAACCCAGGCTATAAACTTATGCAAAACTCATGACTGATTCTCAGTTACTGATGTTTTTCCTTGCTTATTTTTCTTGCTCCTTTCATTGGCAAGCCAACCTTGTAAGTGGTGTCCTAGGAAGTATAGTATTTCGGATGACAGTCTGCAGTGAGGAAAATTTTTACGAGACATACCACTTGAGGTGAGCGTTAGGTCTTTACTTGATCCTTCTTGTCTTCAGAAGCTTAAATTCCTAGTTTGCCTAATTAGTAAAGGCCACTGTGGATAAAGTTTCTTAGCTGGTGTGAGAGCTTACTTACCCCTCTGGATTGAAACTCTTCTTTAAATAGGTCCCTTCTATTTGTTAGCTTACATATAGCCCATTTAAAGACAGCATTTAAAAAATGTATTTTATCCTACAAAAATTAGCTGGGCGTGGTGGCCGGCGCCTGTAATCCCAGCTACTCAGGATGCTGAGGCAGGAGAATTGCTTGAAACCGGGAGGCGGAGGTTGCAGTGAGCTGAGATCGCGCCACTGCACTCCAGTCTGGCGCCTGGCGACGGAGCGAGACTCTGTCTCAAAAAAAAAAAAATTTTATCCAACATTTGTAATTGTTTCCAACAGACGATGTTAGGGTTGAATCATGTCCCCTCAAATATTATATTTGAAGTCCTAACCCTCAGTATCAAAATGTGATCTTATTTGGAATTCTTTTTCTTTTTTGATATTAAGAAAGATAGAAATATTAGACAACCCAATAGAAAAACAAACAAAAGACTTGTACAGATGGTTCTCAAAAGAGAAAATCTAAATGGTTAAGAAATATATAAAAATGCATTCAACTTCATTAGTTATCAAAGAATAGAAAATTAAATCCAAAATTGAATACTATCACATATCCATTAGAATGGCTAAAATGAAATGTATTACAAATATCAAATGTTAATGAGAACGTATAATAGCTGATCCTCTTATATGCTCTGATAGACATGTAACTCAGTACAGTTACTTTGAAAAACTGTTTCACACTGTCTACTGAAGCTGTACACATGCAAAGCTTTGATCCAGAAATGCCATTCTAGGTATATACCCTAGAGAAGTGTATACATACATTTTCCAAAAGACATGTGCTATAATGTTAGATTAATAGCTAATGGGTATGGATTTTTTAAAAAGGGGAAACAGAAATATTCTAAAATTAGATTCTGACCGTGGTTGCAGAATCCAGTTATACACTTTAAATGAGTAAATTGTATGGCATGTGAATTATATCCTAATAAATCTGAAAGAGAGAGGAAGGAAGGAAGGAAGGAAGGAAGGAAGGAAGGAAGGAAGGAAGGAAGGAAGGAAGGAAGAAATGGAGGAAGGAAGGGAGGGAGGAAGGAAGAAACGGAGGAAGGAAGGAGGAAGGGAGGGAAGGAGGAAGGAAGGGAGGAAGGGAGAAAGGGAGGACGGGAGAAAGGGTGAAAGAAAGGAAGGAGTAATAGTTAATAAACAGAAAGTGGAGTTCCAAACTTAGCATCACTATCAATGAACCAGTGTGTCTTGAAAATGTCTCTTAATCATCTTAGCCACCATAGACCTGAGTTTCCTCATGCGGCAAGGGAAGGTTTTAGACTGTTATTCCATTAGCCATTTTTGGTGAACAGTCCTTTCTCTAATTAAAAAAGCACTCTTTACTTCTCATGATAAATCTCAATACATTTTTGGTTCCTAATATTTTTGTATTATTAATGTCCTCTTAACTAATTTATTAAATTTCTTGTGGTTTTCTGAAATTAGATAACACTTTCCAAGGAGACCAAGACAAAATGGCTCAGAGCTCACTCTGTTAAGAGTTTCTTAGCTGATGTCTGTTTTGTGAAATTCTTAGACTCTTGTTTCATAGGTTCTGTCATGAAAGGTATTTGCATAAATTATTCAAGCTACCGTACTCAAACAAATTTTTCTGTTACTTATAATAATTCTTTCAACAATAAAAATATATAAATCAGTTCAATATTTATATCAAGATACACCTGGCATAAATATATTTTGGCAACATTGATGCAGTCAAGACAAAAAGAAAGCACAAATTATGAATGAACAAGGAAGTATCTTGGTGCCTCGTGGCTTCTGCTGGGACAGATGCTTCTATTGTTTCTGGTTAGTGTGTGAAATAAAGCACATAATTCAAAAACCGTACTATAATAAATGCCTTTCTTTGGATATATTGAAGCAAAATCAGCTATATTTTTCTACTGTGTTATACGTTACCTCAGATAATTAAATGTGGCTGTCTTGAAGTTAACCAAGACATTTGATAAACTTCTAAGGTCTCCAGGGACAGGTAACGTTACAAAAAGTAAAATGCATACAAAGAATTTAATTATATTATATACCCAAATAATTATATATGTTTATGATATATTGTTTGTCATTTCACATAAATATCTAGATAATTCTAATATTTGCATAGAATAAATTAGGTGTAGGCAATTAATTTATTATAGTTACCCAATTTGGACCCTAGATGGAATTTTGCATTTAATACACACTGCATTGTCTTTTGAGATTCCTCATGACTCTACCTGGACAGAACTAATGAGATTATGCAAAGAGAAACATAGACTTTTCAAGTTACAATATTTATTTTCATTATATTATTTATAGCTTTTAAAATTAGTATCAAGAAAGGACTGACTTCGGGGCAATATATAAAATTATTTGAAAGTATATTTGATTAAAACTTCATTTAGTCTAAAGTTTTGCCATATTTATTTCTATTATTTTACAGATATATGTTTATAATATACGATCAAAAACAGAATTATGCACCGTAAAAAAAACAACTGGGAGTCAGATGACTTAATTTACTTTAGGAAAGTAATTAATTTTTTTTTTCTTACTTGGAAATAAACTACACAAACCTCAAAGTACAAATGGCATAGATATACAGTTTGATGAATTTTCACAAACTGAACACAATCATATATTCAACACACAGATTTTAAGAATGGGCCATAACCAGATCCTAGAAGGTCTGCTTGTATACTCCGTCAAGGGGGCTGCTGTTAATTTGGTTTCCAGCATGACGAATACCTTCAACCTGTTTTGTTTTTCTATTAAATTGGAGTAAAAGAGTATATAGCTTTTTGTATCTGGGTTTTATTTGCTGTAACTTAGGTTTAAGACATTATTTCATATTATTGTTTTTCTATTAGATTGTCTAATATTAAATCTTTCTTAGTACTAAAAATGAAAGAAAAAATTCGATTTGATATTCTTATATTTCCTTCAGTTTCTACCAGTCTCTCATCTATGGTTTATCTTTGCTCCCCAAAGAAGTAAGCAGATACATATCTAGTAGGTGAATACCAGTAGTGGCAATTAAGTGTGTCTAAATAATGATAGTATGACCCTCTCTCTTTCATGAAATAGTTCAGACTCCACATACTGAACACATTCAATTCAATTCAAGTACAATTCAAATTTAATCCAGTTTAAGTCAAATCCTTTCAGTTGGTCAGTTATTTGGTGCATTTCATATGTTGTACAACGTCACTTGTTCACACACCAGCATTCAAGAAACATTGCATATTTAATTTCAACCAAACTAGATTTAGCTTGAATTTTACTTGGTCAGACTGTAGACAGTCTCAATCATCCCAGTCTACTTTCTTTGGTACAAAAGTAACATTTTTCTTAAACAGAAGGAACATTTTAGGAGGTTTTAGAACTTAGCACTTATTGTTACTAAGCTCAGTGGTTACCTTCCCATGGTTGAATGTACAAGCTCAGCTAAAAACAAGCCACGCACACTAGCCACAACTTCACCTCGAGTATGTCACAGATCCTGCTTTTCCTAGTGAGGCCACTAATCTCCATCAACTATATTTTCTCTTGCTACCTCATCTCAAAGCATTTATCTCTTTCCTTCACTCCTTCCCTGCTACTCAACTCCCCCTAATTTCAAGCTTCCTCCCCTCCGAGACCAAAAGATGCATTGTCTTTAGACAACTAATGTTTTGAAGATGGGCCACAAAATCACAGAAACAAGTAATAAAGAACTAGCTACTTTCTTGACTTAGAAGAGGAAAATATATAGAGAACTAAACACAGATAACTCTCAATCTTTTAAGCAAATTAACATCTCAATAAGTGCACCTACCATAGATTTAATGCTCTTGTACTAAATTTACAACAGAGCTGAGGGAAATCATTTTTGTTGATTTACTTAAGGCAATTTTTCCTGATTTACGTCTGTCCCTGGAGCAAAGAGTTTGAGAAAATCTCTGCATTCACTCAGAACCATGGTTCTACCACTCTCCTTGAGCAATTCACCTAATCACTTAATGTTTATAGAACATTTTTTGAAAATAGTTAATAATTACTATTTCTTTCTTGTAATTTTGTTGTATGCAATAAATGTAAATAATGCATGGGCCAAAATTTTCTAACATCTCTCTCTCTCTTTCTCTCTTTAAATAAACAAAATGACATCTAAACACTTACTGATGAGAGGAAGTTTTCTCTGAGTCTCTCGCTTTCTTATATATCTTGATGAGTGTGCAAAAACACAAGACAGATACGTCTTTTGCCCAAGCCACCTAGTATTGTTTATGCAGCTGGCAATTTTGAGATCTGAAGAATTGCATTGCAGGAATGCATTACATAGTTCTGAGTTAAACCAAATCTTTCTCTAGAAAAATAATAGGTTTGTTTACTACTTAGTATGAAGTAGTGGATTCCCTAAATTTGATCAATTCCCTAAGTTCTTCTTTTATGGCACATCCCACAGCACATGGAGGCTCTACCTGGCCTTCTCCATCTCCATGGGAGACGTGAGATTCAGACACCCAGCTGAATAGTACTGATACTCTTGTCACTGCTTTTGTTGTGAATAATTGAATCCTTTAACTGTAACCAGGAGTCTCATGTCTTCGGTGAGCATCTATGGAACTGTGACAGGCAAATTTATGAACTTATATAGTTATTTTGGCTGGCAATCTAGCTCCCTTCCATACTGTCAAACTTATTAAGTAGGGAAAAGTCCATGTCTGTGGCTTATAACAGAATACCTGAAACTAGGTAATTTGTAACAAAAAAAATATTTCTTATAGTTCCATAATCTGAGAAGTCCAAGGTCTTGGGGCCAAGTCTGGTGAAAGCCTTCTTGCCGGTGGAGATTCTTCGAAGACTCCTAACGTGGCACAAGTTATCACAGGGAAAGGGAGCCAAGCATTCTAATATGCTAGATCAGGTTTCTCTTCCTCTCCTGATAAAGCCAGTAGATCCACTCCCATGATCACATGTTAACCTATCAACCCATTAATCCATTAATCAACAAATGAATTAATCCGTCCATGAAGGAAGAGCCATCATGATTCAATCATCTTTTAAAGGCCCCACTTCTAAATACTGCCACATTGAGGATTGAATTTCAACATGAGTTTTGGAGGGGACATTTCAACCTTAGGCTGCACTGTAGTTCTCCTGAAAGAGAACTTGGAGATGCTGAAAGTTGAAGAGAAAAAGCAACTATAACTAAGAAATAATATATATCCACTTGACTTTAAAAAGATACATTTAACCTATTTTAGTGGCAAAAAAGGCTGATTCATTTTGTATTATTTTGCTATTTTTCAATTTTATAGGAAAAAAGAAATATTTATTTATAACTGACAACAAAATAAATACTTATTTAAATGAGTAGAAGCTTTTGTTGCATGCATTGCTTCATAAAAAGCCGTGAGTTTATTTTTGCTTTAAATTTTCCCTAAGCTGTGGGAGGATGACACTTGTCAGAATGTGCATGAGTGATCCTCTTAAGCTTTCCAGTGTCTTCTTGCTTATTACTATGACTTGCTTCAATCCGTTCAATTTAACAAGGCAAGATACAGAAAGTCTTTCCAACTAAGAAATTAGATTAAAGACAACCCATTTGAGCTTCAATGAAAAATTCAAGAAATAAAAATAAGCTTATCTTTTTTAAAAGTGTTTGTCATAAAGTGTAGATAATGGTAAATAAAACAAAACCTAACCTTCAGCAAGTCAATGAATCCCTCTGAATCTTGTGGGTTTGGTTTTTGCTTTACATCATAAATGGTGTTGGGTAGTGTATCAGCTTACTAGGGCTGCTATCACAGACTAGGTGAGTTTAACAACAGAAATGTATTTCCTCACAGTTCTGGAGGTCAGAGTCTGAGATCAGGGTGTCCTCAAGCTTGGTTTCTTCTGAAGCCTCTCTCCGTAGCTTCCAGGTAGCTGGCTTTTTCCTGTCCCCTCATGTGGTCTTCCCTCTGCACCTGTCTTCTTATAAAGGTACCAGTCATATTGGTTTAACTTCCAACCTAATGACTTCATTTTAACTTAATTATTTCTTAAAAGATCCTGTCTTCAAATACAGGCACATTCTGAAGTGCTAGTGGTTAATGCTTCACTATATGAATTTTTGGAGGAAACAGTTTAGACCCAAATAGGCAGACCAGCATAAATTATATAAAATACCTGGTCAAACAACTGGAATAATCAACAACAAATGCAATAATCATCATCATTGTCATTATTACAGGACCCTTGTGGAAAGCACTAATGTAAAAATAATTACTTACAATGAATCTTTGTATCTTGGTTAAAGACAAAATAACATGCTATGGTCTGAACGTTTGTATCCCCTCATCCCCAAATTCATATATTGAAACCTAAACTCCAAGGGGATGGTATTTAGAATAGGCATTTGGGGCCAGGCAAGGTGGCTCATGCCTGTAATCCCAGCACTTTGGGAGGCCAAGGCAGGCAGATGATGAGGTCAGGAGATGGAGACCATCCTGGCCAACATGGTGAAACCCCATCTCTACTAAAAATACAAAAATTAGCTGGGTATGGTGGCGCTCGCCTGTAGTCTCAGCTACTCAGGAGGCTGAAGCAGGAGAACTGCTTGAACCAGCGAAGACTGCTCTACTGCATTCCAGCCTGTACGACAGAGTAAGACTCTGTCCAAAAAAAAAAAAAAAAAAGGTGTTAGGGGTGGTGATTAGGTCTTGAGGGTTCTCCCTTAATGGATGGGATTAGTGTCTTTTAAAAAGAGGCTTGAGGGAGCATGTTTGCCACTTCTACCATGTGAGGATACAGCATGAAGGCACATCTTTGAAGAAGAGAGAAAGAGACCTTACCAGACACTGACTCTGTGGTTGCCTTGATCTTGGGTGTCCTCAGTCCCCAGAACTGTGAGCAATAAATCTCTCTCGATTATAAACTACCTAGTCTAAGCTTTTTGTTATAGCAGCCTAATCAGACTAAGACAGCATGCAATATTCATATCAGATATAAAATGTTACAAATGTATTAATAAAATTTATTATTGTACCTATTTACTACACATTGGTATTCAAGCAGTATGTTTGGATTGCAAGGGTCATCAAATATTAATGCTTGTTGAACTTAACTCCCATGTGTCCATATGTGCATAATGCTTTACAAGTGCAAACGCATCTTGTAGCATTTACCATCAAAAAGAATGTCAAATTAAAACAACTATACTTAGAAATGTTATGTACAGCACTTTAAGTGCTGTATCATTATAATCCATACTTATCCCTATGAACATCTTTTATCTCTATTTCTAAATTATATGCTTTCTTATGTCTCTACTTGCGGTGCATATTGGCAATAAAACTGATTTGGATTCTAATCTAGCATTAATTCTACTCTTAGTGATATAAGACTCAATATATATCTTATTTCTTCCACAAAGTCATATAGCACATATGTTTTCTATAAAATTAAAGTAAATAAACATATATTTACTATATTCTATAATCTATTTCATGTTTATCATAAAATATGCATATTTTATTTATTATAGATTTCTAAATTAATAAACATTATATCATATATACCTTAATATTATATACATGCAGCCATTCACCGTTTGAATGACTGTGTTTTGCAATCTGCTATTTTAGCATCATATAAAAAAATCTCATTTTGATTATTTTTTATTTTATGTGTTTGGCTATAAATTTATGTCAGTTACAGGCTCCATAAGGAAAAGAATGATTTCTAGTGCGTGTTTATCCTCCTGAAATAGTGATACTCCTATCCTTATACAAGTTTCATTGTGAACTGAATGCTTGTGTTCTCCCAAAATGCATACCTTGCAACTCCAACACCCAATGTGATGGTATGTGGCGTTTGGGGTTTTGACTATGATTTGACAGGGTTATGAAGGTGGGGGCCTCATAATGTGATTAGTACTCATGTAAGAAGAGACAGCAGAAAGCTTGTGTGCTCTCTTGCTCTCTCTCTCTCTCTCTCTCGCTTGCTTTCTCCACATGTACACACAAACCACCAGCATATACATAAAGAAGACGACATGGGAGCACACAGTGAGTTGCATGCCAAAATAAGAGGCTTTAGAACAAAACCTACTTTGCTAGCAGCTTGATTTTCTACTTTCTAGCCTCCAGAATTTTGAGAAATAAATTTCTATTGCTTAAGCCGCCCCATCTGTAGTGTTTTGTTATGGCAGCCTATGCTGAATAAAACATGTCTATTTTGATTTTTTTTTTGGATTGTGTGTTTGTTTTGGGTTAGGGCCTACATAACAGGAAGGATCATTTCTAATACTTCTTTATCATCCTGGAATAGCAGTGCTCTTATCTTTTCACAGTTGAATCAAATCTTGGAGTGCTCACTACCAGAAGTCAAATAAGCAGCAGTAGAATGGTTCGAGATTTTATTTAGTGGAGAATGATTTGCATGATCAGTATGTCCTATGAGCAATTTTATCCAAGAGATAAATAGTTTTGAGCAAGAGATCAATTAGTATAATGCTTTTTAGATATTGAGCCTCATAGACTAGATTTGTCATATCTAATTGCACATTTATTCAGGTTGTCTCATCATTCAAAATGACTTGTTTGGTAATTGTTAAGAGTAATGTCATGGTTAGCGTGAAAGATTTCATTTCGTGGATCTTGGCACTGACTCTGTGGAATGGCTTGAATACTAAATGCCATGAGCACCTGAGGGATTCAGCCTCCAGGCAAATGACCCCATTGAAAATCAAAGGCTTCTTTCTGTAGCCTCCATCCACACTGGGCTAATGATATTTCTGACTACCTCTGGAGTGCCTTTTTAAATAGCCTGCTTTTGAATATATTCTCCTAGCCACTTGGATATTATCCAACTATTGCTTTCCTTTCTGCTAGGTGGTCTGTTTTCTTTTTTTATCTTTTATTGTATTTTCTTCTTTTTTTTATTGATACATAATATTTCACATACGTATTTTTACATGCATAGAATGTATAATGATCAAGTCAGGGTATTTGGGGTATCCATCAATTTGAGTATTTATCATTTATCATTAACACAGTTTCTATGTGTTAGTAACATTTCAAATCCTCCCGTCTAGCTGCTTTGAAATATACAATGTATTATTGCTAACTACAGTCGCCTTAGTCTGCTCTTAAACACTATATTTATTTCCTCTCTCTACCTATAATTTCGTACCTATTCGTCAACCTTTCTTAATTTCCGCCTCCCACCCACACACCCTTTCCAACGTATGGCTATTTATCCTGCTATCATTGTTTGTTTTCAATGATCATTATTTGAGTTTTCCCCGAGTTTTATTTGGGTTGTCTTGATTTCTCTTGTAGCATATTTAAACCCACTTAAATCTATTAAATAGTTTTAATCTCCATTTTCCCATTCAGCTCCATGTTTTTGTACAGAGAAGATTCTCTTTAAAAAAAAAATAGCTTCCAGACTCTCTTGAGCTCGTGATATAGAATCTGCTATAGTTTCTTGCTTAAAAAAACAAACAAACAACAATAAAACTTAGCTATGAAACCTGCATTTCATGGACATTACTTTCTTCTCTGCAGCTAACCGATCCTGTGTTGCAATGGGACCAGACAGAGAGGGTAATACTTAAGCCTGTGGCAAGCCATAGGCCTCTAAATTTGATCTCAACATAGTTTCGTCTTTTGAAGCTGAATGCTGTATGGACTTCAGGGAAGCAAATTCTGTACTGTTCACACAGACTAGGAATCAATAAATTAACATAACACTTGCTGAACCCAGACCACTTATGCAAAAGTAGCAAATATTGTGCATGCGCTTGTATAATAAAAAGTCAAGCTGCAGTGGTGCACACGGAGGCACCCAACTGCTATATACCTGCAATTCTGTTATTTTGCTTAGGCCAGAAATTACATTTGAGTGTACAAAGCCCAGAAACTTTTTAGTTCAAGGTAAAACGGGAGCATTTTTGCACCCAGATCAAACGTACATCCATTTTGCTTGGATCATGAACCAGGTCAATGTATTGAATGAGAGACATTGTTAAAAGTCTGGTGGCTGTAGATCTACTTCTGAACAGTAAGGTTTTTGAGGATTTTAAAAATGTCTATTTTGATCACCACAGCATCCTCAATACCTGCCTGGAACATATAAGGACTCAGTGTGATTTTACTGAATAAATATAATGAAAAGCCTATTGTGACTACTGTAGAGGTTTCTAATGCTCATTGATATCTGGTTGTTCGCTACTTCTGGCAACAGCGAAAGACTTAACTAACCATGTCCTTTCTCAATTAGACAAGACTGTGTTACTAGATGTAGGCTATGAAATGTGAGCAAAAGCAATAATCATCACTTCTGGGCCTAAACATTGAGTATGTGGGTACTGTACTCTCTCTGTTCTCTTTTTTCCCTGCTGTAGTCATCCTAGAACTGTGTGTTGGGAGAGCACTGCCATAAAATGAGCTACTTTGTGTCTCTGAATCACTCCAGATAGGAGACTTCCTCTGCCAAGTTTGTCTATCCACATATTTGATGCAAGCTTTGGTTTGTTTAGACACTGAGATTTGGACTTTATTTTGTTAGCGTCCTATCATGCTGATATAGAACACTGATTTTGTGCCTGCTAATTTTATCCCTAATAGAAAATGATAGATCTACGTTATCAGACTTTTAAAACTCATTTTTTTGTTTATTATTGGTATATAGGTATCATCTTTAAGAATTCCAGCAGAAAGCCAGCTTTTACTTAATTTGTGAACTGATTCAATTCATTCCCTATAAAGTCTTAACTGTATACTCAAATTTTTCTGTTGGTTGTAAAGTTACTATTGATAATGTGGTGAACAAATCTTGCTAAAAGGCTGTGAGACTTAATTTTGTGAAAACAGAATTTCAATTGAGGAAGAAATTCATGATAAATATAACAAAGACCATAGATGAAAATAAATAACATGTAAGTAATAAGTAATACTTACTTGGTTAAAGAAAATGACTTAACTCAATTAAATATGCCTTACTGGAAGTGTTGTTTTATTTTACTTCAATAATGGGAAACAATTCTGGATTTTCAATTAGGAAATAATTCACACTTTACTAGGGCATCACATTGCTCTTGTTTTTGCACAGCAAGCATTTTCATTGCCTTCTAAAGTATAGTAGTAAAGTCGTGTTGTCCCTAATGCATGTAATAATAGAAAAAATGCTGATTTAAAATAAAAGGATCATTCTGATGAGCTAGAGTTCAATTATATAAAATTGGTTTTAGATTTGACCTAGAGTGTTGGCTCTAAAAATAAAATAAAACATCTCCACTCCTCCTGTGAAAATAAGAGAGGTGAAATGGCTAGTAAAACTAGGCAAGAACACAGTACACATGATGGATGTGGTTTGTTTTGTTTTATTTTTAGTGGCCAGGACTTTATAGACACATGAAACAGAAAGGAAATGAGAAATAAATAGCTATAAATTTGTTTCATATAATTTAGACATGAAATAAAGGGATCTAACCATTTCCTTACCAAACAGTCAAAAGCAATTTACAAGTGATGGGAAGCTTTCAGCCTACAGCTAAAACCTTACAGTGAATTTATTAAATCAATTTCACAAAATGAATGAAGTATAGTTGGCATTTTACATAGATGATTTTAATTCTTACAGTAATCTCGTGAGTTAGATATTATTTCTGCTTTGCAGTTGTGAAAATTGGCTAAAAGTTTTCTAAGCTTATGCAGATAATAAGATGGAACTTGAATTTAAAACTTTGTATATCTGATTGCAAGTCTCATAATATTTCCACTCTACCTCATTGCTTTCCTTAGCAGATATCTGTGTTAATGCTTTAAGAGAAGAAAATGGGAGCCCGATTAGTTACAGATAAAAGTGACTCTAATCCAGGACTCTTTCTGCGAGACCAAGGTTCTATTTGTGATGTTAGACTGCGTATGAGGCTTAAGAAAGAAAATGAGATCTTTAATAAGAGATATCTGGGTGCAGTGTGGCCTGCTATGAAGAATATGGGTACTGGTTGCAGTGGCTCATGCCTGTAATCCCACCATTTGGCAAGTCAAGGCGGGAAGATTACCTGAGGTCAAGAGTTCGAGACCAGCCTGGTCAACATGGTGAAACCCCATCTCTGCTAAAAATACAAAAATTAGCTGGGCATGGTGGCAAATGCATGTAATCCTAGCTACTTGGGATGCTAAGGCAAGAGGATCACTTGAACCCAGGAGGCAGAGGTTGTAGTGAAGTGAGATCGTACTGCTGCACTCCAGGTTGGGCCACAGAGCAAGACTCCATTTCAAAAAAAAAAAAAAAAAGAAGAAGTATATAGGTGTTACCTATCTGTGAACCTCAGTTTACTCAGTGTAGTGTTCATTTCAATAAAATGGAAAATAACACCTGTTCTACAGTATTTATACATGGTAATGTATAAATACTCTTGACAATTTCTGCCCCATGCTAACTGATTAATATATGGTAGCTATTATTTTTATATCTTTTTGCACACTGCTACCTGGACTGAATGAATGCAACCAAGACTGCATTTCCATGCACATAGGAAGTGACAGTAACCAGGTTAAAGTTAATAGGGGTCACATGAGTTGGATGACAGCAAGGTAGAAGACAGTAGAAGGGGGCTTCATATTGCAACAAAACAAAGGTCAGGCTGTAATAGGCAAAAACATAACAATATCAGGTTAAGATATTAAAGGCTGAAAATTTTACTAAACTTGGCTATGGCCACTGCATGGTTATGATACCTACCTCCCAGTGGTAGAAAAGAAGAATACAGAGGAGACCACTGCCATCCAGGATGATATGACATAATTCTGATTCTTGCTTATTTTTAATTAGCAGTCCATGGAAATGGCTTAGGAGCCACCTGATGTATACAATTATCTCATTTGATATACACATGTTACTTTTCACAGCTCACGTATTTTTTACATTTTATTGTAGTAGTATGCATTGCTATGGCAAATATGCCCACAGCATCATCCCAAATGTTCTGGTTGCAGTTTTATAATATATAAATTCCCTTCATAAGCCTTCTAAGTTTGGTGGTCTGAGAAAAATCAAAATCCTCTTCTAGCTGCTAAGCTAATGTCCCAGCTCCAAATTCACCTTTCAAGACTAGTGCACCTGGGGCTGAAATTCTGAAAACCACATTCTCTTGGCCCAATGCCCCTTCAGGCTCTAGCAAAAGAGAATGCTAGAGATAGACTAAAGAGCTGGAAAAAGGACTTGTTCCTTCTTTACTTGTTAGCTTGATTTCCTATTCCTCTTAGCATCGCCCCAGTCACACTCTTCCTTCCTTTGGCAGTGGCAGTTTGTTGTAAAATCAGAAGGTTGTCTAGAGTGAATTTTTCCCATCATTTGTGAACCAGTTCATCCAACACCCTTTAGAGACACCAGCATCAGCTGCTTGCTGACCCATCCTGCAGTGGATGTTTGAATCCCGACTTCACAGTCTCTTTCACTGACTCAGAGATAACATGGCCAGCTGAGCACCACACCCTACTCTGAAGTCTGAGTTTCATTCCAGGAGGCCACTCCTCCAAAATTTCTAAATTTTAGTAATCCCAACTTCTCATCGTCTAGCATGGGGTGTTTCCTGTACCTGTTTCCTGCCATTTCTACCTCCATGATGCCTTATCTACTACCTCCATTTGCCTATGATGCAGGCCTGAGTCTGCTATACTCAGAAAGTCCCATTTCAAGTTTGGCCCTTAGCTGGTGTCTGGAAACTAAGAATTTGGGAAGATTCTCACCTTTCCCTGATAAGAATAGCTGGCTGTGCCTAAACTGTTTGTGCAAACACTGTGGTTTATACCAAGCACCTGCTTTCCTTCTGGAGTCTGGAATTTTGGTAAATGATAGGCAGAGGGTGCCTACATGATCAGCCCCCCATAAGACATTGGGCACGGTGTCTCTAATGAGATTCTCTGGTAGAAAACACTTCATGTGGATTGTCATAATTCATTGCTGGGAAAATTTAACTGGAAGAAGACTCTTGGAAGCTTGAGACTTGTTTCTTTCTGATTTTGTTCATGTACCCTCTTTTGCTGATTTGGCTTCATATCGTTTTCTGCAATAAATTATAGCCTAAGTATGACTGTATGCTGAGTACTGTGAGGCTATTCAGTGAACCTAGGTGTGGTCACAGGGATCCCTGACATACTTCAGTACTTCTTCTTTTTTTTTTTTTTTAGTTATTCCATACTTAAGTAATAATTCTTGACATTAAATTTTCTCTACTAAAAACAACTGGTATAAAGTAAGCCCTAAAACTCTTCTATATATACCACAGTCTTTCATAATAAACCATGTACCCATGTCAGAAGAATTACCTGAGCATAAATATTATATATCTATATCTACATCTATCTATCTACCTAACTCCCTATCTCCCTATCTCCCTCTCTTTATATATATATAAAGAGGTACATATATATATATGTATCTTTCATAGGCTGTAGAGGAAGGAGGTGATAGTATGGCTTAGCCCACATCTCAGGTGAAGATAATATTTATTTTAAAAAGTTGGGAAACATTTCTCAATGGTGAGACATTTATTCTTTTTGAGCATCTGAGAAGATATTTATAGTAAATTAAATGCCCTTGCCTTGAAGGATTGAATTTATTTGTTTTGCATAAGCAGGTCACTCCTCAGCGGTCATGATATCTTTAGAGACTTAGTACCTATAATTTTCTGACAAGCTATTTTATAGCGGTATCATTAGTTATTCATAGAATCTGTAACCAATATCTACACTGAATTTATTCCAAAGTCTTTGATAAGGTCAACAAAAGTTAGAAAGCATAAGTGCACATAGTACAGTAAGTGATTTTACTCTCTGCTTTAACATAGCACTTCATTTGTGGGAGCACAAGTATTTTTGAAAATTTTCCAGAAGACCCAAAAGAAAATTACATATACAATGAAGTTACAGATATGAAGATATGTCTAAATACTTTCTGTGAAGTTGATACTTTCTATCAAAAAATTGGTCCCACAGAAATGAAGACCACAAAATTAAAAACATATTACATATAAATGTGACATACAGTTTTATTTATGAAAGCAAACCATAATCTCCTTTTCCTTTTTGAATATATAGGCATGTCTGTTGTTTTCACATTTTTTTCTTCCCATATTATTATCTTGGGCTGACAGGATAATTTACTGAGTAAAAAAAGAAAAACGCTGTGATGAGCACCTGCAATCCCAGCTACTCGGGGGGCTGAGGCAGGAGAATTGCTTGAACCTGGGAGGTTGAGGTTGCACTGAGCCAAGATTGTGCCACTACACTCCAGCCTGGGTGACAGAGTGAGACTCCTTCTCAAAAACAAAAAAAAGGAATAGTCTTTCTCTGAGTCATAAAATTGTGCTGTAAGTTTCCAAAGCTGGTGGGATAGCTAGTGACCTCCTTATTCCATCCTGACTCCTAAAGCAACACTTTGGGCAAATAGAACCACACAAAGATGCTCCTTAATAATTATATGACTGACTGAGTTAGTTTCCAGAACAGAGATAGACATATCTGAGCACTGCTTTGGATTCAGACTGTTTTTATAACAACTCTCCACATAACTCTTCCAGCTCTCCTTGTACATTAAACATCATCATGGGATACTCAGAACAAGATACTTTGGTACTAAATTCTCTGTACCTTTGGATTTAATCTGAGGGGAGTGCTAGGCTGCCAGTAGTCACGATACCCCTCATCATCTCATGGCATTGCCATATTTACCACTCCTGGTTTACAGAACTCTTGTTTTTGACCTGACACTACACTTGTCTGAAATGAACAAGAACCTTGTACTCATATTTCAGATTAGAAAACATTTGACCAACTTAAAGGAAATATTCCAGTGTTTGTTATCACTTAACCAAACATTAATGAAAAGGGAAAAAATATGTAAACATTTAGAAATGAATTCGATTATAGAAGATAGGTTCTTTTTGGTTTCATTCAACATGATTTGAGTAACTTTTGTTTTCCTCTGGACTGGACACTAGAGATACAATCTTCCCCACAAAGACCTCTTTTGAGTTGCATCATTGTTTTTCAACAAGGCATTGATTGCATTTTGGATGGGATAATTTTTTGTTTTCTCCATATTGCAAAGTATTTAGGAACCCTGGCTTTTTTCTACTAAAACCTCATGACAAAGTACTTCACAGTTTTGAATGCCAAATATACAACACATATCGTTGATATAAGACATACTCCACTTGAAAACCATAACATTTTATTTTGTTGTAAGTTAAGTTGTCTAATTTCAACAGTTAATTAAGAGCCAATAGGAATTGTTCCAAAATCTACCTTCATCTTTGTCCCGCATGAGAGGTTTCCTTTCTTTGTCAACACCTAATTCCTTCACTTATTTTCTGGGCTAGCATCTCAGCTTCATCACATCTATGGAAATATGGTTTCCAGAGTGGGTGATCTTTTTCTTGGAGACTAAAGGCTTTATGTCAGCTTCCTGACATGAAGACTTTTTAATTCTTCCTCCTGCAAAGCTGTCCTCTGCTACTTAACTACCCACTAAGTTCCATTTCCTGTCTGAGGCAAACCTTCAATTCTCTACTAATTTTCCAAGCACAGATGAGTAGTAGGCCCTGAGTCATCAAGGAATTTCCAGTTTGGTTACCAGATTTAACCACTTCCAAGATTTCACTCTTTACTCTCTTATGAATCATTTGGATTTTTACTTTCTCCCCTCCAATCATTCAGATGTACATCTTCAAAATCAGATGACCTCAGGTTTATAACAAAAGTCTGTTTCATACAGTTCCGTATCTGTAGAGTACCACTTCTACCCAAAATGAGAAGTGTTTTCTTTCACTCTGGTGAGAAGTTTTTCTCATAATGCGGTGATGTGTCCAAAAGCTTCAGTACACACTCTGTTTACTAGCTGTGAAATGAAGAGCATGCCCTTTAGATTCTCTGACTGAATGTCTCTATTTTAAATGAAGGGTAGGGCCAGGTAGTCTCTAAAACTCCCAGGAGTGTTGTGAGTCTAGAAGATTAAATGATAGACGAGGTTGAGTGATTTTTGTCTGTGAAGTAGAAAACCAGTGATACTGGTATGTTAAACTGCAGAGTGTAGGGCAAATTTTGATTACATGTAGATTTTGAGTAGTCATTGAATTATGATTAATACTTTGAAGTATATAAAAAAACTAATATAAAAAACATGTGGAAGTGGCTTCTGGACTATACTTCCAGGAGATTCTCTAGAGTTTGATGCTTTTCCCAAATTTATACTTTACACAATCTAGTTTTGCTATTGTCTAAGTCCCAGGGTCCATGCAAGGCAAACAAGAAAATACTTGAGTTGCTCAGGCTGAGGATCTTTTTTCCTGAGCATAAGTCGAGGCTGAACATGACAATATGTTACCAAATCAAGTCAATCTCTTTTTTTTTTTTTTTTTTTTTTTGAGACAAAGTCTCACTCTGTCGCCAGGTGCCAGGCTGGAGTGCAGTGGCACAATCTCGGCTCACTGCAATCTCCACCTCCTGGGTTCAAGCAATTCTCCTGCCTCAGCTTCCCGAGTAGCTGGGACTACATGCACGCACCACCACGCCCAGCTAATTTTTGTATTTTTTAGTAGAGACGGGGTTTCAACCATGTTGGTCAGGATGGTCTCGATCTGCCCGCCTCAGCCTCCCAAAGTGCTGGGATTACAGGCGTCAGCCACCGCGCCCAGCCATCAATTTCTTAATAGGGAAGAAAAAAAGACAGAAATAAACAGTGGAACCTAGTTTTATATTCAACATTTTATATCATTACCTTTAATTCAGTTGTGTTAAATTGATAAAGTAATTCATATTTGTGTACATTTCAAATGGATTTGCATCCAAGTTGTTAAACATGTTATGCCTCTTCTAGTATATGTTTGAGCACATATCTGAAGAATCTCAGTGAAGTGTCAGTATGATAATGCACTAAACTATTTCTGGCTATAGATGAGCTTTTGAAAATAGATTCATGACCATAGATTAAGTGCCACACAAAATTTTAACTCTATTATAACACTAAATTATTACTTGCCATTCCTCTGTGAAATCCATATTTTTATGTCCTATAAATATTAATTTTAATTCTGAAGTATATCTTTCTAAATTTCTTTTATTGTAAGATGCAAAGAAATAGTGGAACCCCATCAAATTGCTATTTGCTAATTTAAAAATTCAGGTCTCTTCTAACTATGTGGGAACTATGAAAGGTCAGTGTTTTATATGCTGACAGTGTTTTCAGTACTGATTCACTGCATTGTAGGAAGATGATGATACATTCAAACCCTCCAGTGTACCCTCATCTCACCACAGTAAAACCAAAGCACTTGCAGTAGCCTACATACACCAAGAAGAGCTTTCTCAACTACCAGTGTCCTGAGTTTTCTCTCACTCATTTCATTCTAGCCACACTGGTTTCCTTGTACTATAATTCCTCACACTTCACATACTGCTTTCCTTGGCTAACTCTCTCATACCCTTCAAGAATTTGCTAAACTATTATTTTTTCAATGAGGACAATCACTGTAATTCAATAGTCAAAATTTAGCTAATTCCCTTAAATCAATAGTCAAAATTTAGCTTACCTTGCACTATTTTTTGCTGATTTGCAAGATATGTAATGCCTTACAAACATGCCATATAATTTACTTACATATTCAATTTATTGAGTGATATCTGTCTATATCCTGATAAAATGTAAACAGCACAAAAGCAGGACCATTTATCTGTCTTGCTCATTGATGTGTTACAACTGCTTAACACAATGATTAGCTCAAACTGAGGACTCAATAATTTTTTTTTATGTAGAAGAACAGCATGATTAGGTAATGATGATGATGATAGATTATTCTGGGTTTATTTTTGCACTGGGCTAAATAATTTACTTTCATAATTGACCTAAATTTCTTCCTAAACACTATGGCATATAGATATTATGACCCACATTCTATCAGTGAGAAAACTGTGGCTTCAGAAGTCAAGGAATTTGTCTCAAGTCACACAGCTAGTGAGCTAGTGGAATGGGACTTAAATCTACATCTGCCAAACTTCAAAGTCTATTCCCCTATCTTATACTATGCTATAATTCCTACGTATTATCGTTTGGGTAAGTTACTTTCATACTTGCTTTGCATTCTAATGCATAGAGGAACTGAATTTATTTCATATGGCCAGTACATGACATACACAGTATACAGTATAGCATATGTCCTTTAGTTAATCCATTTCATTTTTAGATGCTGTGTTACTCTGGCTATTGAATTCGTGAATCATTTATCCCACTTCTGTTCACTATCCAAAACACTGAAAATTAATACTTCTGAGTATCCTGTGAAAGTCTATTGGCACAAATGAAATATTGGGACATGAAACATGTAGATTAGAAACCTTTTATTAACTCAGCTTGCCTGATAACACAAAGCCACAAGCAAGGGAAGTTTTGGAGTATAAGGAAGCAAATTGTCAAGGAAAGGAGCACAAAAGGCTAAAGGTTCCACATGGGCCACGTAAAAAGAAAACAAACAAGAAATATAACCATGTATATTTTTATAGTTATTTCATATTATACCCTTACTCAACATGGGATACATGTTATAAAGAGTGGAAATGGAAAAGGAAGAGGAAAAATGTGCAAAAATATAAATAATTCAATGGGAAATATTGTCATTGTTAAGTGTGGTATACAGTTAAATATATGCTCCCTAAGTTTGCAACACTTTGTTTATGTATTATTTTGTAAGAGATTGGATTTCGCTGTGTTGCGCAGACTAGTACTGAACCCTTGTCTTCAAGCAATCCTCCCTCCTCGGCCTCCCAAAGTGCTGGGATTACAGGCATGAACTATTATGCCTGGCCAAAGTCTGCAACATTTTTAAATTGGTGAAAAAAATGGTATCTATCTCAAAAAGAATCAAATGAGTTCATACATTTTAAAATGACTAGAAACAATGCCTAACTGGCATAAATGTTTTTTATAATTATTTTTGTGATTCTGATGAACAGAAACAGATCTCTATTTATTCCTATTATGGAACTCAATTGTCCATGACAATTTGAGGACATTTCTACTTAGTAGTGGGCAGATTCAAATCGCAATTTCAGATTTTCATATACTTCCTTCTTGTTTTGTTCCCCCCTGCAGTATCTGGGTATAGATGAAAACATACATGTCATTACTAAGAAAAGGACACTTGCTTATCTGAATACTATACTGCACGCCTTAGTTGGCTTTGTACCTAGTCCCTCCTGACCTTTGGGCATGCATTACATCTATACAAATATCTATGGTTCCTGCAGTGCGGACACAAGTTACAACCTCCCCACACTCTGCATCTGTTTCCTCCAGACCTCAGGCTCGTTCTAGCCACCAGCTCTCTCAGCACTTCTGTGTTCATCACTGGAGCTCCAGAAATCACTGAATTTCCCACATACCATGAACAGTAAATGGGAATGGGGAGAATTAATCCAGGCTTGTTCTCTTTCCACTCACACAATGTCACTGTTTCTAATACCATAATTTCACATGGTCATGGAGCACTCCTTCTCTCAAATCTCCAAATGAAAGGTAGTGTACAAGCCCCCTCTCTCAATATGTGGTTTCTATCGCCTAACTCTGCCACTCTTGGCCAAAGCCCAGGAAACGGTGATGCTGAATTTTATCTCAGGGAACCAGGTAGCACCTTAAATGTAGTTTCACGCCATTCAAATCTCCTAGGAAGTGTTTTGTGGAAAGACCTTCCAGTACATTGCATCTTGCATCTTCTATGTCCTGTGGCTAATCATTAAAATAATTAAAAATTCTTAGTGCACTGAATAAGATTTAGATTTTGAAATTTCCTAAGAAGAATTCGGATGTATAATTCTGTTTTCAGTTTTTTTAAGTCGTGGTTGATGATTTAATATTATAAAATCCTGGGTCACAGAAATGACCAGGAATCAAAAATACATAAAATACTAATTGAAAAACTAACTCTTTGCAAGGGCATAAAAAGAGAAAGAAATTCACATTTACTAAGTACTCACTATTATTTACAAAACTGGGTGTTAAGTTTTAATGAAATATTTAACATTTATCAAAAGATCATAAAGTGAACTAAAAATTTTATTTTATTTCTTACTATGGATGCTAATTGTATTTAAATAAGTCTTGTGGGTATGATGGCATTCTGGTTCTGGTTCCCATGCCTTCCTTCCCCACCCATACAGCATCTTGAGATGCATTAAAAGTTCCATGCCACGCTCACTTTATTCCCAGCAACAGGCCCCCATTGACTATTTGCTCCCATGTGACTTTTGCTTGAATTACACTGTGAGTCAAACTACCAGGAGAGGAAATTTATTTGCTCCCTCTTTTCCAATTATTTAAGACTATCCCTTTTAAGGCTTTGATTTTGCCTGTTTTTCTACATATTGAACTTTTTCATCCAATACAGATTATGCAATCTAATCTTTCTTTACCTGTAATATTCAAATAATGCAACCTAGACAAATATTGCCTTTATGTAGGGACATCTCTAGTCCTAAGATACATATATTTCTTTTAAAGATACTGTAAGGAGTTTGCCAAAATTATTAACATTTCTCTGCCTTTAATTTCCTTTTTTTACTTGCTAGAATCTTGAAGTGTGCCGTGGAACCCCAACCTTGCAACCAGGAACATGACAACCTGCTTTTTAAAATGCATAAGAGGTATATCTAGATTCAAGTATTTTTATTGTAAAAATATGCAATTAGAACTACTTATCTCATTATGTCAGATGATTTCCTCACTTAAAACTGTTTAGATGTTTTGGAAATGTCTTTGTATCATATGGCCATCTCGGAGCTATTCAATCCATATATTTGTTTTTAAGACTCTGAATATTATTGTAAAGATAACTGTTTAACTTTATTTAGCAAATTTGTAAACATATTGAACCATAGGATTCATGATTCTGTTTCTTTCTTCCTAAATTAACTAGAGTATTTTAAAACACACTTGGGATCTTATACTAGTGCAGTACTATGTCTTGCATGCAATAGTTTTTGAAGATATTCATGCTTTAATAGTGACAAGAGCTTACAGATAAACTAGGACTAAATTATAAAGCAGGCTTAAATTATTACTGTACACAGATGGATGTAATGAGTTGAATAAAATCTTTAGCAGGGAATGCCCAGAAGTAACGGGGAAGATATAACATGCTTAGAGCAGAAGAACTTGCTCCATTGTAGAACTTGTACTGTCAGTAGGAAGTCTAGGAACGCTTTTGTCCAAGTGTTAAGAAGAAATATAATACAGAAAAGAGAGAATGTATGAAGTTTCCAAAAAATAAAAATTTGTTTTACTCATATTTTCTAGAACTATCCTTGGTGATAGTTATCCTCCATAATCTTATCATTTTATTTTATATATTAAAATCTTCAATATCTGTCAGATACCCAATGCTAAAATATTCTCCTTAATATGATTATCAGGCCCAGGAGCCCTTCAAAAATGGAGATAATCTTCTAGAAAAACATAAGAAAATTCAAAGAGATGTATTATATAGTGAACTCTAGGCACTTGTTGAAAGTAAATAGTTATGGTTATTGTTTAAAGAAAGTAACAGATAATTTGAGAATCAGATCAAGATATACCTGAACTTACAAAAATGGGCATAGAGTTGACTTAGAGAGACAAATGGCCCTTTCTGAAATGAATATGTGTGGTAAATACGTAGCCCTGGATTTTCTGCAGTTTGTAAGATAGTGTTAACATCCAACCTTCCCCTCAGCCCGTTCCTAAGCCTCCTTCTTACTCTCCACTCCAACTTGGTGCAAGTCTTCTTCCATTTCTCCTACCCCAGACTTTAGTGTCACAGATAAGGTAAAGTTAAAGTGTAAATTATGGCTCAGAATTGGGATAAGCATTGATCTTTTGCAAAATTTTTAGTAATAAAAATTGGTAAAAATGTAGAGTCTGAATTTCAGAGTACATAAAAATTGCTCTATTAGAAGTTTACCAAAATGGTTGCCTTACAACTACGTTAATGTATCTTATAGTTCTTCCTGGCTAAATGCTTTGTATCCTACCCGTAACAGCACAGAAGTTACTTATCAAAAATCTTCTTAGCTTTCTAAGTCAGAGTAAATGGTTTCTCCTTTGAGTTCTTTTAGCACAATGCATTGCACATGTAACATAAGACATAATGCTGGTTTCCTTCTCTTTTACGAGGAGATCAAGCTCACCCTTAAGACACAGAGCAGATTTTATTCTTCTACATATTCCTCACACCTAGCACAATGCCCGTCATTTAATTGAACCTCAAAATGTATCATATAATGATTAAATAATAGATATATAATAGTAATAAGTCTTAACTCACCAGGATTAAACTACTAAATTAGAAATGATTTACCTGCCAGTAACTTCAGAAATAACTATTAACTTGCCTTTGGTAAAACTAATAAGCAAACAAATATTATTCATACTTACAATATAAGTTATAATTTAGTCTGAAACATCATAGACATTGGTGAAAATGCACAAAGCTAATGTAAGTCAGTTAAGAAAATATGAATTAGGATTGTGTTAAGAAAAGACCCTCCAGTTTCCATGGTTATGAATATTTAAATACTTCATTTGAATAAATTGTCTTTGGTTCCAAGGCTTATTAAAGAAAAGTACATGGATGGACTGCTATTTTAAACTAAAACTAATATTCTAAGCAAAGATTCCTGCCATGAAATAAACGGGTTGTTCCAAAGTCCTTATTGAGAATTGATAGTTCATAATCTCTTCAAAATCCAAATTGTTACTTGGCTAACACTTTAATCGGCTTTTCCTCTGGAAAACTGTGGCCTTCTGATAGTATTCCCTCATTGGTCTAATATATATATATATATTATATATATATGTTATATTATATATATAATTATATATATATATATATAATTTTTTTCTTTTTTGTTTTGGAGATGGAGTCTCACTCTGTCACCCAGACTGGAGTGCAGTGGCACAATCTCTGATCACTGCAACCTCTGCCTCCTGGGTTCAAGCAATTCTCCTGCCTCAGATTTTTTGTGTAGCTGGGACTACAAGTGTGCGCCACCACGCCTGGCTAATTTTGTATTTTTTTAGTAGAGACGTGGTTTCACCATACAGGCCAGGCTGGACTCGAACTCCTGACCTCGTGATCCACCTGACTTGGTCTCCCAAAGTGGTTTGATTACAGGCATGAGCCACTGCGTCCAGCTGTCTTATATTTTAATTAGTCTATTAGTAGATGTGTTGGGCTACATGGAAAAATAGCAGGGGTCAAACTATTCACACCATATGGATCCTATTTCTAGGGCCAAATTCTACTCAAAAAGGTACTATAATATTAATAAAAGCAATCCCTTGCATCTTATAAAAATTAGCTGTGAAAATGTACTTATACTGTATTTCTAACCTGATTCTCATAGCATACATAATGATCAGGGCTAGCATTTTAAATTTTAAATTATAGATTTTTTAAGAAGGCTGTTTCTCAAAAGGGAAAATTATTTCAGGTCTAAAAGCTAGGAAAAAAATATGTGAAACTGTTACTAAGACCCACACCTTTTCTCTATACCACCTTGAGTAGAAAATGGAAGTTAGTGACGATTGAAAACAATTCTTCTATTCATATTCCAAACTCAGAGATATGTACTTAGGACAGACTAAGCTAAATGTTATACTCTCTAAAAGCCACACCACACAAGAATAACAACTTAAAGCTAGCATAATAAAAGTGTTTGTTGAATTATGGCTCAAATGTGGGATTTTCATCAGCAGTTATTCTTCCCATCCTGGCACCTCAAGCAGGTTACCATTTTCTTTTACTATTTTAATCAAGGGTCTCATTTGTGCTGAAATGTTTAAAGACTCAGAATTATTCTCGCCTTGACACAACACTTTGTTTTTTTGTTATGACTAAAACACAATGTTTTTATAGTCCTCTGTTTTGGAGTAGAACTGTGAAAAGTAGCTTTTGACGTTTGGTATTATTATTTGCTTTCCTTTTCTGGCAGTTGATCTTGGCATCCTAGAGTGTTTTTTCAAACACTGTAGCAATACCATACTCTCCAGAGTTTGGCTACTGATCTAAAACTAGGAAAGCTAGAAATTCTCTGTGTAATTCCCTGTTCGGTAATGACTCAATTTTAACTTTTTTTGGTCAAATTTTCACTCTTAATTAACCATAAATATGCAAATGCCTTATTATGATGTAATGTTAACATAGAAAAAAATCAAGCTTTATAAGTTATCTTATGTGAGTCTAGTAGCAAATGTAGAATTGGCAGAAATAATCATTTCTAATTTAAAATGCTTACTGATGTTAATAAGTTTATAATTTGAAAAAGAAATAAAAATACCCTTAACCCAATATATTACCCATAACACTGCATTGCTCGAAAGACTCTAGTTTAAATTTCACTCCATATTATATGCCTTTATTTTTCCTCTTACTCAGTTTGTATTAATCATTAATTATACTTCAATGCCTTATTTAATAGAATAATTTATGAACTGCCACCTTTGTTCACTGGTTTTTGGGGATAATTTCACTTAAAAAACAATGAGGAGGCCGGGCGCAGTGGCTCAAGCCTGTAATCCCAGCACTTTGGGAGGCTGAGGGGGGCGGATCACGAGGTCAAGAGATCGAAACCATCCTGGCCAACATGGTGAAACGCTGTCTCTACTAAAAATACAAAAATTAGCTGGGCGTGGTGGTGTGCGCCTGTAGTACCAGCTACTCGGGAGGCTGAGGCAGGATTCTTGCTTGAACCTGGGAGGTGGTGGTTGCATTGAGCCGATATTGTGCCACTGCACACCAGCCTGGCGCCTGGCAAAATAGTGAGACTCTGTCTAAAAAAAAAAAAAAAAAAAAAAAAACAATGTGGAATGGATTGTACTTTGATAAGATACAGGACTAATTATACATGTCTTTATATGTGGAGATACTTATTTTAGTACAAGATGTTTCTTTCTTAATTGATCTAATCCTGGGTCTATAATATGTTCCCAACCAATGCATGGTAAAAGTTAAAAATTATTGTAAAATATAAATGAATTTATCTCAAACAGAAGTGATAATTGCAAATAAACTATGCCCATTAGGTATATAAACTCACATGTTTATACAACCTTATTAGTTAGGTACTCCATTTTACAAATGAGTAACCAAGGCTTGGAAAGTTTAAAACGACTGCACAAATTCCTGTAGCCAGTGAATTCCTGAGCCAACATAAGAACCCAGTTCTAACAAAAACAGAACATGTTTGGAACGCTTTTCTACAGACCGATAGGTAGGAACGTGCAATATCACATGTATGGGTTATTCAGAAGTATAACAGTATAAGCTGCTCACTGAGATTCAATACCCCATCCATAAAATGAAAATGTGACTTAGCCAAATCCAATGTAAACAAAGTTTTAGAGAACATAAATTGGGTGCATAGTAATTATGACAATGATGGCAAGCACTGGAAACAACACTTGGCAGCAAAATGAGTTCACGCAAGTGAATATCTGAACACGTTAGTGTTCCGAAACTCTCTGCTACTCCTGTCCTGTCAATTCATAGCACTGCTGCTTACGAATTACAGCAATATGCAATTGTGAGACCACAGAAGCCTCAAAGAGTACTGAGCCTGGGAAACTCCTGTCAGATATAACAAGAAGGTACTTGAACACGACTAAAGAAATAACAAACCTGAGGGTCTTCTTCAGTTTGAGAGGAAATACTTTTAAAATAATCTGGATAAACTTGATCAGTTCCTATTTTAGCTAATTTTCTAATTACATTGAAATGAAAACAATTAAATTTCGAGTACAAGAAAAAGACAAAATAGCTCATTTACCTTGGATCCTATGGGAAGGATGGCACTATATACTCTCCAGTGTTTTCTTCTGAATCTTAACTACCCTCTGGTTCTCTTCCATTGTTTTGCCAGAGCTACCCAAATGTTCAGGTAAACTATTTATTTCCTTAAAACACTCCCCAAGCACAAACAAAATCCCCTGTACGGATTGCTGCCACCACCCCTGGAAAAAAAATAACTAGAGACACTGAATTTTATTAAAGTCTTTTCGAAATATATTAGAATATTAAAGTAATTCACAAATAAAACTATAAAACCTAAAAAGCAAAAAGAATGGCTTAAATATTACAAGCATGCAATCTAAAAATGATACAGAAATTTGAATGATTTCTAGAAGAATTATTTCATTCTGAAAATGAAAAGTGTATATTTTAGAAATAAACTGGCTTTTGTGTGAAATAGCAATCATAGAAAAATAAAAATAAGAAAAATGCACTAAAATGTGTAGAAAAGAATCATGCTTGCTCATAGTTGGCAGCATCAGGGAAAATATGTGAAATATGCAGATTAAGGAATTTGAGGTTCAGAAGTGTGTCCCGTACCCTGAACCATAAAGCTGTGATTGTATTAGCAAAATGAAATGGAGAATTAAGGCCATCATATAGATCATAACTCCAATAATCTGTAGTTTGAATGCTCTAATAATAAGAAACGTCCATGCACACAA
This sequence comes from Cacajao melanocephalus, assembly GCA_963573385.1. Classification (NCBI taxonomy): domain Eukaryota; kingdom Metazoa; phylum Chordata; class Mammalia; order Primates; family Pitheciidae; genus Cacajao; species Cacajao melanocephalus. The sequence continues at coordinate 36,654 of CAUYLG010011177.1, read as the reverse complement.
ATGTGCTTTTATCATCACAAAAGTACTGAGTTGAAATACCTATCTTGGGAGTAGCTGTGGGTTCTGACAATGAAAATTGAATCAGCAGCAACTGCTGGTTTGTTCATTCAGATGATACTTACCTACGTGCTAAGGGACTAGACGGTAAACAAGTGAAATAAGCCTGTCACTCATACCAATTATTTCCTAGAAAAAAACAAGTAAATTAGCCAAGCATGGTGGCATGCGCCTATAGTCTCAGCTACTGTGGAGGCTGAGGTAGGAGAATTGCTTGAACCCAGGAGGCAGAGGTTGCAGTGAGCCCAGATCGCACCACTGCACTCCAGCCTGGAAGACAAAGTGAGACTCTGTCTCAAAAAGAAAAGAGAAAAAGAAATAAAAGAAACAAATAAATAGGACAACATCAGATAGTTAAAAAACTATAGTACTGTATAACTATAAAATGGGTGATATGGAAGACAGTAAGTGGAGAGAGTTACAAATTAAAATAATATGTTCAGGGAAGTCCTCTTTCATGAATTGCCACTTGACCAGAGACCTAAAAGACAAGGAGATAATAGTGCCTGAGTCTAAGAACAGAATTGTTAAACAGAGGTTAAAAAAAAAAAACAAAAAAAGGAGAGAGCCAGGCATGGCGGCTCACACCTGTAATCCCAGCACTTTGGGAGGCCAAGGCAGGCAGATCACCTGAGGTTGGGAGTTCAAGACCAGCCTGACCAACATGGTGAAACCCTATCTCTACTAAAAATACAAAATTAGCTGTATGTGGTGGCGCATGCCTGTAATCCCAGCTACTCGGGACACTGAGGCAGGAGAATCACTTGAACCCAGGAGGCAGAGGTTGTGGTGAGCCAAAATCGCACCACTGCACTCCAGACTGGGCAACAAGGGCAAACCTCTGTCTCAAAAAAAAAAAATTAAAAAAGAGGAGAGGGGTTTGAGGACAGGAATGTGACCATAACATATTCAAAGAACAAACAGTTTGGCATTTCCAAAGCATCATACACTAGAGTGAGTGTGAAATGAAATCTAGGTGGGGGAAGAGGAACTTCATTACACTGAGGGCACTGAACATACTCTACCTGATTCAACTCTGAATTCATTTTACTTTTTGCATAACTCTGCAAATGGTCAGCTTGATAAAAGGTTGGAAATGCACTTAGAAGAATGTGTATTCCACCATTACTAAGAATCAGGTTATCTATGTATTCTAAGCAATATGTTTAGCTTGTTGTTCAGATCATCCACCTCTTTCCTGAATGGGAATCTGCGTCAGTATCTTGTTGAAAGAAGCACACCAGAACTTCCAACAATGATTGATATTTTCTTATTTCTTCTTTATTTTGGTCACTTTTTTGTTGTTATTTATTTTTATTTTTTATTTTTTTTGCCATTAAAAGTAATGGCAGCAGGGCATGGTGGCTCACACCTATAATCTCAGCATTTTGGGAGGCCAAGGCAGGCTGATCACAAGGTCAGGAGTTCAAGACAAGCCTGACTAAAATGGTGAAACCCTGTCTCTACAAAAAACACAAAAGTTAGCTGGGTGTGGTGGTGCATGCCTGTAATCCCAGCTACTCAGGAGTCTGAGGCAGGAGAATCACTTGAACTGGGGAGGTGTGAGCTGAGATCTCACCACTGCACTCCAGCATCCTGGGCAAGAGAGCAAGACTCCATTTCAAAAAAAGACAAAACCGCAATTACTTTTGCATCAACCTAATATATTGTGACTGTGTTATTAGGTAAATACAAATTGAGATTCTAGAGGACAGTTACAACTTTCTTGAATATTTATACTTGTATCTTTATGAACATGTTTTTTATCTTTAGTAATGCTTCTTGCCTAGCATCAGTTTTTCCGAAATTAATAGCTACATTGGCACTCTATGGCTTGCATAAAATGTATAACCTATTTTAAAAATTTTGACTTCTCTATTGTTATATGTAGCATGTAAGTTTTGTTTTATCCAATGTGGTAATCTTTGCCTTTTAATTGGAATATTTGTTCCATTTACATTTAAGGTAAATACTGCATTATGTGTGTTTATATCTGTCATGTTGCCATTTGCTTTCTACTTTTCCCACATTTACTATATTTCTGTCTCTTTCACTTTCTTTTGTATCAGTGAAATATTTTTGAAGCTTTTAATTTATATATATCACACACAAATTTGAAATTATAACAAACTGAACACAATCATGTAACTAGAGTCAAGTCAAAAATCAAAATATTACCAGCACATCAGAAGTTGCCCTTAATAACTCTTCTGGTAACTATCGCCATGCCTGTCACCACCATCCTGATTTCTGAAGTGTTGATTAGTGCTATCTCTTTTTAAACTTTATATACATAGATGATTATACATATATTATATATATATACTATTATATTATATATTATATATATGATTATATTATATATTATATGTGATTATTTATTATATATATACATGATTATATATAATATTAATATAATCATATATAATATAATATATATAATGATTATATAAATATTATATATATATACACCTAGTCTCTTTTTTTGTGCGTTTGGCTTCCTTTGCTTAAATTATGTCTGTAAAATTTATCTATGTTTTAGCTGTCATTTGTTCATTTTCATGCAATGATTAGTATTCAATTGTGTGAATGTACCAGTTATTTTATCCATGCCATAGTGATGGGTTTTGGTTAATTTCCAGTTTTTTGGTAGTGTAAATAGTGCTGCTTTGAACTCTTTGCATCTGTTATTTAACAAATACATTTATATGTATTTTTTGATGGAGTTATAGATAGGAGTGGATACTGGGTAACAGAATTAGTACTTTTACTAGATACTGCTACCAATTTCCAATATGAATGTAATGAATAAAATTCTTATCAATGAAAGGAGATTGTTTTTCTAGTTGCTGTTTTTTTGGCCATTTATTTTCTTCTTCATGGAGTTTCTTCAAGATTTTAGCTTGCTTTTTTACTGTGCTGTTAGTCTCATGATTTTTTAATTATTCAAATTGATATATCAAATTGCATTTCTTTTATTGTGTACATTTTGAAATATATATATACATTGTGGAATTACTAATTATATATATTAGTATATGTATATATAGTTGAAATATATGTACATTGTGGAATTAACTAACATGAGTTACCTCAATAGTTATCATTTTTGTGGTGAGAACACTTAACATCCACTCTCTTAGCATTTTCAAAAATACAATATATTGTGATTAACTATAGTCACCATGTTGTACAATTGGTCTCTTGAACTTATTTCTCCTATTTAACTGAAATTTTGGATTCTTTGACCAACATTTCCCCAACAATGCTCACTCCTCAACGGCCCCAGAACCTACTAACCACCATTCCACTCTCCGGTTCAATGAGATCAAAGTTCTCAGATTCTGCATGTGAGTAACATCAGACAGTATTTGTTTTTTTGTGCCTGGCTTATTGCATTTAACATAATGTCCTCCAGGTTCATCCATGGTGTCACAAATGGCAGGATTTTCTTCCTTTTTTAAGGCAGGATATTATTCCATTGTGGATATATAGCACATTTTTTAATCCATTCATCTATGGTTGGACCCTTAGGTTGGCTCCATATCTTGGCTATTGTGAACTGCTACCATGAACATAGGAGTGTTGATATCTCTTTGATCAACTGAGTTCATTTTTTGGGTGGGGGGAAATATACCCGTAGTAGATTGCTGGAATATATGCTAGCTCTATATTTTTTGAGAAAATCTCCATACTGTTTTCCATAGTTGTGTTAATTTACATTCCCACCAACTGTGTGCCAGGGTTCCCTTTTGTCCAGGTCCCGGCCAACACTTGTTATGGTTTGTCTTTTTTATAATGACAATTACATTAGGTATGAAGTGGTTTCTCATTTGCATTTTCCTGAAAATAAGAGATGTTGAACAGTTCTTCATATATCTGTTGGCTATTTGTATGTCTGCTTTGAGGAATGTCTAGTCAGATCATTTGCCCATGTTTTTTCTTTCTTTTAAGTCCAGGAATACATGTGCAGGCTTGTTACATAGGTAAACTAGTGTCATGGGGGTTTGTTGTATAGATTATTTCATGACCCAGCATTAGTTATTTTTCCTGATCTGCTCCCTCTTCCCACCCTCCACCCTCTGAAAGGCCTTGGTGTGCATTGTTCCCCTCTATGTGTTCATGTGTTCTCATCATTTAGCTCCCACTTATAAGTGAGGGCATGTGGTACTGGGTTCCTGTTCCTATGTTAGTTTGCTAAGAATAATGGCCCTCACCTTCATCCATGTCCCTGCAAAGGACATGATCTTATGCCTTTTTAAATGTCTGCATAATATTCCTTGGTGTATATGTACCATGTTTTCTTTATCTACTCTATTATTGAAGGGCATTTACGTTATTCCATGTCTTTTCTATTGTGAATAGTGCTGCAATGAACGTATGTGTGCAGGTGTCTTTATAATAAAATGATTTTCATTCCTTTGGGTATACACTCAGGAATGGGATTGCTGGGTCAAATGGTATTTCTGTCTTTAGATGTTTGAGGAATTACCATACTGTCTTCCACAATGGCTGAACTAATGTATGCCCCACCAACAGTGTACAAGTGTTCCTTTTTCTCCACAGCCTTGCCAGCATCTGTTATGTTTTGACTTTTTGATAATAGCCATTCTGACAGGTGTTAGATCTCATTATGGTTTTGATTTGCATTTCTCTGACAATCACTGATGAATCATCATGCAATTTTGTTATGTTCCTTTTGCTATTGAGTTTTCTTCATAGATTATAGATATTAACTCCTTACTAGATATATATTTTGCAAAGATTTTCTATTATTCTACAAGTTGGATCTTCCCTCTGTTAGGTGTTTCCTTTGCTGTGCAGAAGTTTTTACTATGATGCAATTGCATTTGTCTGTTTTTGTTTTTGTTACCTGCTTTTGGGGTCATATCTAAAAAAATTGCTCAGAAGAATACCATGGAGTTTCCCTTTGTATTTTCTTCTACTAGTTTCATAGTTTAGGGTTTTACATTTAAATATTTAATTCATCAGAGTTGATTTTTGTATATGGTATGAGATAATGATCTAATTTCATTCTTCTGCATATAGATATCCAGTTGCCCCAAGACCAGTTTTTGCAGAGACTATCCTTCCCCATCATGCTGGCACCTTCATCAAACATCAGTTGACCACAGATGCGTGACCTTATTTCTGGGTTTTGTGTTTTATTTCATTGGTTTATATGAATGCTTGTAATCCAGTCCTATGCCATTTTGATTACTATATGGAATCAAATGTATACTTTGGAGTATATTTTGAAGAGTGATATTGTGATGCTTCTAGCTTCGTTGTTTTTGCTCAAGATTGTTTTGGTTAGTCGAAGTCTTTTGTAATTCTATACACATTTTAAGATTTTTTTTTTCTGTTTCTGTGAAGAATGTCATTGGTATTTTTATAGGAATTACATTGAATTGGTAAATGGTTTTGGATGATATAGACACTTCAACAATATTAATTTTTCCAGTCCATCAAGAAATTCCTCAATTTGTTTCATCAGTGTCTTACAATTTTCAGTGTAAAGATCTTTCACCTCCTTGGTTAAATTTATTTTTAAGTGTGTTTTCTTAGGTAGCTTTTGCAAATGAGATTTTTTTATTGATTTCTTTTTCAGATAATTTGCTATTAGTGTATTGATCCTCTATACCAGAGGCTTTGATGTTTCTAGTTCTCCGCTCTCTAGTCTCTGGGTAAGTAAGAAATTATTTGAAGGAAATACAATTTTTGAACAATTAGATCAATAGTCTTTATATGAAGCCTATTAGTGCTTCAGAAAACATAGAATTTAAAATATAGTAGGATGATAATACTGCATAAAAAGTTTTTACTTTCTAAAACAAACTCCATTTAAGTGACAGTTGAGGCTTCCTTCTGTGAGATATTGTCATGACTTAAAACACACACATAAATATGAGATAAAATTTAAGGCAATATAAATTAATCATTTTTTATTAAGATACTATTTTATGGTTTGACTGATACTTTTTAGCTCAAGTAGAAAGTAAAAAGAAGATCTGTTTTTTTTTAGTTTTCTGAAGCAAGAGCAGAAAGATATCCTCTCCAAATGAGATATTAACTTTTCCTTAAGAATACCTTATCAGTGTAACATAATGCTATGCAGTGTACTATACATATGGCAATTTTAGCTAAACCATTTCTAACATTTATTTTAAAAATTTATAAACTATCAACCAAACTTAGTAATTAGCAGAACTTCCAAGCACATATATTGATTCTATATTTCAAAGTAGAGCTGAATAATAGAAGTTATCTGTTATAATTAAAATTAATGTTGATCATCATGTCAGAATATGATGTATTCTGATGTCATATTCTGGTATGTAATATATTCATACAGAATATGATCTATGCCTTAGAATTAAAGAATATTTAATAAAATATATTCTGATCTGGAGGAATATAGTATATTACATAATTTGAGAGACAACTTTACCTCATATTTGGCTCTCTGATTAGGGTCAGGGTAAGGGAACTGCATAGCCTAGGGGCTCAGCAACAGTGAGGTCACTCCAAGGTGAGGCCAAATCCCACTGGTTCCAGACAAGACAGGAAAAATATGACCATACATTGACCACTAGCAGCAGAATCCAGCAGTCTAATGTTTTATGTCCAAGAAACAGCTTGTGCTGGTACTGTATTTTCCTCCAATGTGGTCTTGAGGTCTTTCTCTTGATAGTGACCACAATCCAAGATACCTACTCCCTAAGAGTGCCCTGGCCAGGAAGAGAGTTCAGTTCAGGTGTGTTGATCAGGTGAGACATAGAGAAGGCAGCAGAACAAAATATAAATGAATGACATGAAATAACATAAGCAGTCTTTATTCCTTTAGATCCCAGAGAGAAGAGGGCAGCATGCCTCACAGGGCCGGTGAAAAAGGAGGAGCTATCTGAGACATGCGTGCTCAACCAGCTGGTGGGAATCAAGAGAGGAAGAGAGAGAGAGTAAGAGACTAGGAGATGTTTATTGTTGGGTCACAAAGCACTACCCAGCAGATATCCTGAGGAGAGTTTTAAACAGTGAGTTTAAAGAGAGAAGATACAAGCTCCAGGAGATCATATTGTGACTGACAGAAGGTCACTGTGGCATATCCATGCAGCCCATGTAGGGTACAAGGGTCTGTGGGGTAAGTCATGAGGGCTGTTTCTAGCTATCCCAGAGGGAAGTGGTCACCAAAAGGCAGTTGTGAAAGGCAGATATCTGGATCCGTCACCCTGAGGAACTGAGAGGAGTTAGAGAGCTGTAAACTGTATCAAGGGTGATTCCTATTTTTGATGAGAGAAAGTCCAATTTAAATTTAAAATAAAGGCCTAGGCAACATAGGATTACAGGAATTCACTACAGCTACTCTAACTTAAAGATGATGGAGAATCTAGAGGGAGCCATGTGTACTGGAAATTCTCTTTCTCCAAGTTGATGACAGCTGGTGAGATTGATTAGCTCATTATAAATATACGTATTTATATGTATATTTACACATAAATAACCTGTATAACCTGTATTTTCTCTTTGCATCACTATAATCTATGCCGAAAAAAATATAAAGTTTGATATGCAGAGTTCAAGACTTATCTCCTATTGTTTTTATTTATTTTTTTTTTGAGACGAAGTCTAGCTCTGTTGCCAGACTGGAGTGCAGTGGTGTGATCTCAGCTCACTGCAAACTCCACCTCGTGGGTTCAAGCGATTCGCTTACCTCCGCCTCCCACGCAGCTGGGACTACCAGCACACGCCACCACGCCCAGCTAATTTTTGTATTTTTAATAGAGATGGATTTTCACCCTGTTGCCCAGGATGGTCTCAAACTCCTGACCTCGTGATCTGCCTGCCTCAGCCTCCCAAAGTGCTGGGATTACAGGTGTGAGCCACTGAGCCTGGCCTTATCTCCTATTAGTAAATGCAAGTTGAAGGTTTTTCCTTAGATTATGTGAAGAATTGTATCTCTCTTTATATGCATATGTATGATAACATTGTTAGTTATCCAATAATGTTATTGTGAAAAGAAATTACAGATAGGATATTAAGCCATAATTTTCAAAGGATGATACGTGGAGACTACATCAGAATTGGCCGATTATTTAATAGATAACTTGGTACTACCCCAGTCCTCTAAATCATAACCTGTGAGAAGAGTCTGGCACTTATATTTCTAACCAATTCACAGGTGGTAGTTGTGCACAATAAAGTTTGAAGAATGTTGCAGATTTAGGTGATTAATACAAGTACTAGATTATTATATAAGCAGGTTTCAAAAGTATACTTGGTATTATGAAATAAATTTTAAAATAAATAGAATTTCATTTTCAATAGGTAATACTCAACATTGGTGCCATTAAACTTGACATTTGAATACAACTTTTGAGCTAAAATCTCATACGAAAACTTGCAAAGGCTTTATGCTTTTTCCTTTCCTAAATAACATCTTCCCATCTCAAGGATGTAAAATATTTTGACATCAAATCATAAAATGGAATAGTTTGTTTCAGCCACAAAAAACTACAGGACATTTAGGGACAGAAAGTTACTTACATTACCTTTACCAATTACATAATTTCACAGAGAATAAGACAAACCGGCAGTTAAATGAAGCTTCAATAGAATTGCAGTTAGAAAAGAGCCAGTATTTGAACCTACACTTAGTGCTATCTTACCTGTTATCCATTGTCTTCCTTCTACACTACTATACCTTTCTCTTTGTCTTTTTTCTCACATGATGAATATCTTCTAATCAGATCACAATATGGCCTCAAACAATATATGACTAAGGTGAAGAACAGATTGGATGTGTGGTCTGATTTTATCCACTGTGACTACGAAGAAAAACGGAAAATGACACAACTCTCCCTACAGATGTAAATCACCCAGAACACTATTTCTGGATATGAAGGCAAATTCTCTCTATTCTTTCTATTCAAAGAAACAATTAGGCTAAACTTGAGAAAAATTAAGTTGGAAAAACACACAGAAAGTATGGTCTTTATTCAAAGAAAGCCAAACATTATTTCTGTCTGGCAGAATAGACTCTGTGTGTGTGTGTGTGTGTGTGTGTGTGTGTGTGTGTGTGTGTTTTCTTAAAAATATGCATAAATTAAATCCGAGACCCAGAGTTCCTATGGTTAAATATGGGAGACTGACAACGTGTTTCCCTCTACTGATTTTGCAGTCCTTCTAAATGAGAGTAAGCATGCACAGAATAGGTATAAAACACTAAGGGCAGATAGAATCGTTGAGACAATGAGGTCAGAGAAGTTATTTTTAGAAACCAGAAAGTAGATGGACAAGTGGTAACATATTTAGGAAACTAGAGGAAGCTGTGTCTTAACTCTGTTTTGATGTGCCCCCATCCTTCATAGTTTTTATTCTTGTCAATGCTGCAAATACCTTCATTCTTTGGCCATTGTGAACTTCTTCCCATTGGCTCCTCTGTACTTTAAACAAGACCCCAGTAGCTTTCAAAGCTTCTTTATTTTCTGATTTGTAAAGCTCAGTCAAGTCCATTTTATATGCTTTCTGTCTCTAACCTGAAAGTTCTTTCTCCAAAGAGTCCTGCTTACTTTGACTGGGAAAGAAATATTTAGAGATCATAATCTGGGCACTCGGTGTGATCATTTTGACTGAGTCTGTTCACTTCACCCCAAAGTAATTCTATCAATACTTTTGGTTTGGTATGACCCAGTTTCAGGTTTATTCTTCTCAAAGCAGTCTTGCCATTTGGCTTTTCACTCATTCTTGCATGTTCTATTTATTTCTCTTGGTAGAGTATAATGCTTTCAAGAATATGTATCTGTGCCCCACAGAGTTCTTACAGCTGACACTTGAATGATCTCATTGTCTTGTTTTTAGAAACTCTAAAGATTCAGTGTCCTGAAGTGTGACACATGAGACATTGTGAACAGAATTTGGAAAATAATTTAATATGATGCTGTCGCTATCTAACATTCTTAGTTAAGGAAAGAGTGGGGAAAGATTATTTTTAGCTGTCATGATGTTAGTGTTGATGACAGGACAAGAGAGTTTGTGGTTATTCGTATTCTCACAACAAACTTGATACTACTTAATGTTCCATTTTCGTGTGTGTGTGTTTGTGCGTGTGTGTGTGTATTGTGAACCCTGTCAACCAGGCACACTATGACTCCTAATTATATTTCCAAAAGTATGATGAAAAAATAGATACTTAGAAGACATAACACATATAGTATCTTCCCAAAGGCAGATTTTCAACCTATTTCAGGAGACAAATAGAAAACTAAAATAAGATTTAAGGAAAAACATACAGAAGAGATGAAGCTGTGAAATAATATAATAGATACATCATTAATATATAATTTTAGAAGAGAAATAAATGTGAGCAGGAAATCCATCCATTCACTTATATACTCATTCATACATTTATATATCTTCTTCAAAAGACACACAGATATTTATAGAAATGACTACAGTATAAATATAAAAAGAACTACAATGCCTACAATTGGCCGGAGAACAAGAAAATTGAAGAGAAATTTGGAAACAAGTATCAATAACTTCAGAAATATGAGTATCTTATGAATTGAGACTTTCATTTTCATTAATTTACATTAACAATATGAAGTTAAAAATTTAGCAATTAAGATGCTTGACACAATGCAGTTCATCAAAGTAATAACCTGTTTGTCATTAAACACAGCATAAATATTCAACTATATAAGAATGCTTCAATTAAATAATGATCATGCATATGAAATATTATGAAACCAATAAACGTATATTAAAAGATATTTAATAACATAAAATATTAATTTCAAAAGCAAATTTAAAATTATATTTTAACACATCCAAATATTGTTTAAATAAAACACAGCTCAGTTTTAAAGGAAATGCAAACAGATCCAAATATTTCAAATAGTTATTTCTGTATGCTTATTCGCAAGTAATTTAAAATTTTAACATCATTTCCTCTTTTTTCAATTATTTTTTACAAGAATTTCCTCTGCAGGATTACTTTTCTGTGGGGTAAAATTTTACTTTACCTTTGAAATGTTGTATATGCAAAAGGTAAAATATATCTGGTTTTAAAAAGGATAAATAGGGGCAGCAAAATTAATTAAACCATGTGTCAAGTTAGAGTAGTAGTTAATCTTCCTGGAAGTATTTCATAACCGTTAAAACGGAACACAGATTCACAATTGGAGTTTCTGATAACAAGGTAAACATAGACACAAAAACTGTGTCTGTATGATTGGCGGTATAAATAAGTTAAAAGCAGACCAGATACTCAGAGGAAACACAATTGTCTCACCTAATGGGGTTTAAGAGCCCTTCTGCTGGTCTTTAGAAAAGGATACTGTGTTATATTGTCAAAGGGAATAGACAGGAAGTTCTTGTTAAATAGACAGGGTTTCAAGTAAACCTTTAGTTTTGAGTATTTGAATAGGTAGAGAGGAAACTGGATAGACACATTCCAGACGGAGAAAACAACAGGAACAGAACTATAAAGTGATGAATGAGCTCAACATGCTTCAGGTCATTTAAGATGACTAAAGTACAGGGCTTATATTGGAAGGTTGTTGATAAAGTATGACATGCATATGTCAAATATGAGGCTCTTGGAGAGAGAGATGAAGGTGGAGATAGGAAGAGATGTATCGGGGAGGGTGGCAAGCATTAGGATCTGTTGGGGAGGAGTGTGTATCCCTCCAGTACTTCAGAGAAATGTTGATTACACATAGAAGGAGGGAAAAGACTCAAACAAAAGTCAGTGTTACATATTTAGAAAGAAAACATTGCAACAGCATAATAAGAGTTACTAGTTCTTCACCTTTAGGTAGTGCCAGAAAGTTTAACATGTCTTTAATTTTTACAACTTTTCACTTAGGTATTATCATTCACTTTGATAAGGCATTATGTGGTTATTTGCTCAAGACTGTACAATAGGTAAATGGTAAATGTAACTAAAGTTACCTGTTCTAACAATTCCAATGTTCATATTTATTTCCCTAGGCACAGTATTATAGCCAAACGTGCAGTCTCTGGATTCAGATACATGAGTTTAAAATTGGCTCATTAGCTATTAGTACTTCTTGGAATCTCTATTTTCTCATCTTGTAAATGAGTATGATAACATATCCTATAAGTCAGTTTTGAAGATTAAATGATTCATTTCTCATAACACATTTGAAACAGCGCCTGGCACCTAGCACTTAGCTCTCATTATGCTTTTCTGTCTCTTCTCACCTTGAGTCAAATGTAATGGAAAATATAGAAAAATAACATTGTAATTCATTCATGGGAAAAACACCTAATAATATTTTAGACCTTATAAATCTTAAGGGAAAAAATGAGTTCCTCAAACTAGTACATACTGCTTCTCCAAAATTAAATTGCGTAGAAAATAAAATTTTTCAAAAGCTCTTCAAAGTTTTACCTTAACATTCAGATAACTGATTTGAGGGTCAGAGACACTCTATTATTCATAGACGAGCATGTGGTATACTCAAACATTATGTAAGATCCTAATAACATATTTGGAAATTACATTTACCTGTACTGAAATTTTCTTGTTGACAAACTTCAGAAGGTGCTGCATCTTTATCCTCAACGGAAGTATTCATCATTCTACAGCAATTATGATATTGCTTACATACTAATTCAGTTTGGATTGGCCATTTTCTGCCTTAAACATGTACTGTATAACATGGACTAGCAGTTTTGAACGTCATCTAAGTTTATAGTAAGACTTTTCTGAAAGGATATCCATCTTATTTACTTCACATAGCTTGCACTTTCTATCCAAACAATATACTGTAGTTCATTTAGCCTTTTTCTTTCTTTTTAATATATTTTTTATTGCGTTTTAGGTTTTGGGGGTACATGTGAAGAACATGCAGGATTGTTGCATAAGTACATACATGGCAATGTGGTTTGCTGCCTTCTTCCCCATCACCTATATCTGGTATTTCTCCCCATGTTCTCCCTCCCCAATTCCCCACCTCCCTTTGTCCCTCCCCTAGTTCCCCTCCACAGACCTCAGTGTGTGATGCTCCCCTCCCTGTGTCCATGTGTTCTCATTTAGCCTTTTTCAAATAATCATTCAACTACTCAAGCACAAGTCATTCAATGGGACTTAAAAATCAAGTTTTCCTTTTATAATCTACACAAAAATTCTCCAGGTTGCAGAAAACAGAAACAAAAACAAACCACTCTATTTCAGGACTCTACATGTTCTATTTAATTTCTAAGAGGGGTGATGGCAGGGTAGGGAAGGCTTAAAAGAATCCCACACTTTCTTATACATGTAATATTGCAGGTGGAATTATCTGCTCGTCTGTAGTGGAGGGAAGAAGCTAAGAACAAGAAAAAAAATACAGAAAAAAAGGTCTGATCTGACAGGCTCATTGCTTTGAAGAAAGAAAAGAAAATCCCCATTCAATGAAAGTATAAGGAAACCTAGGATGGAATGGTTTTATTCATACCAAGTAAGTTATACTTCAGTATTTAACCTTTTATTTTAACTTTCTAACCACAAACTGGAACAAAAGGCTAAAAAGCTATGTGTAAATCTGTATGGAGTTAGACATATAAGAAATACAGTAAGTGGATAAAATTAGTTTTGTAACATACAACATGCCTTTTGAACTTAAAAGTTTTAATGACTTTTTCTTTTTATATGTTTGGATTTCATGGATAGCATTTCAAAAGTAAATATAGATGTTATTCTAAGTAAGAAGGCAGTTACACCAAGACACATCATGATCAAACTTCTTAAAAGTAAAGAAAAAGAAATAATCTTGACCAGTAAGAGAAAACATACCTTACCTAGAAGGAAAAAACAAAACAATTCAAATGACAATATATTCTTTATCAGAAAACCCTGGAGGCCAGAAAAAAAACAGTTACACAATGTTTTTGAAGTGTTGAAAGAAAAGAATTATAAACTCTGAATATCATATCCAACAAAAATACCCTTCAGGAACGAAGGGGAGATTGAGGCAGTCTAAGTTGAAGGAAAACTAAAAAAATTTATTGCCAGTAAACCTAAGGATGGCAAAATAAAGTTCTCTAAACAGAAAGGAAATAATAAAAGAAAGCACCTTAAAACATTAAGGATGAATAATAATGGACAGAGCAACATTTTCTTTCTTTTCTTGAGTTTTTTCAATTATTTTTGAAAGAGCACAAAGTATAGCATTGTATGTAATGGATGTCAATTTATGTGGAGGAATTTTTAAGACCATTATGTTATAAAAAATGTAGGATTAAGGAATTTAAAAGGAGGTGAAGTTTCTTTTTTTCTTTTTCTTGTTTTTCTTTGTATTTTTTGAGATGGAGTCTAGCTCTTGTCACCCAGGCTGGAGTGCGGTGGAGTGATCTCAGCTTACAGCAACCTCCACCGTCTGGGTTCAAGTGATTCTCCTGCCTCAGTCTCCTGAGTAGCTAGGACTACAGGCGTCCACCACCATGCCAGGCAAGTTTTTGTATTTTTAGTAGAGACGGGGTTTCACGATGTTGGGCAGGCTGATCTCGAACTCCTAACCTCAAATGATCCACACGCCTCGGCTTCCCAAACTGTTGGGATTACAGGCGTGAGCCACCGCGCCCAGCTGAAGTTTCTATACTTCATTTGAAGTGGTAAAATGTTCACATCGGATCATTGGGGTGATGGAATAGTTCTGAATCTTGATTGAGGTGGGATTTACAAGATCTTTTTGTGTATTAATGTGGCATAGAACTACAGTTGTTCCTTGGTATACACAAGGGATTAGGTTAGTTCCAGCCTGCGCTGCCCCCATACTAAAATCCATGCTCACTCAAGTCCCACAGTCAGCCCTGCGAAAACATGGCATCTCTATGCATGGATTTCCTATCCCATGAATACTATACTTTCCATCAGGCTTTGGTTGAAAAAAAATCCACATGTAAGTGGATGCTTGCCGTTGAAACTCATGTCACTGAGGGTCAACTCTATACTTACACATTGTACCAATGCAAATTCCTGGTTTTGATATTGACTATAGTTATACAAGATGTACTTACTGGGAAGATTAAGTGAAAGGTGTATGGATCCTCTAGGTACTACCTTTGCAACTTCTGGCACATCTGTATGTATTTCATAATAAAAGGTTAAAACATGCTTTGAAAACCACTGTCTCAAATAATTTGTTTTGAAAGACAACACTCTGAGTGTGCAAACTCATTATTTCTCTTTAGAATAATTTTTAAATTGTTCAATGGTGTAGACTCCATAAAAAGAAAATTTTTAAAAGAACCTTCCTTCAACTAACTTTTTAGCACAGCAATATGTCAATAAGATTGGTTACCAGGAGATGTCTGAGTTACCCTTTCAAATTGTTTTGTAATGGAGGATCAAGCAAACATCAATTGAAGGAAAGGAAACTGTTCATCTATAGGTAGAAACGGAATCAGTAAAACTATGATTCATTCTAAAGAAAAAAATGCTCTAATTCTGAAATACTAAAAATAATGACTGGTTTGTTTAAAATTTTTATTTTGAAATAATTCTAGATTCACAGAAGATTGCAAAGCAATAGGCAGAAGTCAGACACACTACACAGCCTCTTCTGATGACAATCTCTTACATGACTGCAGCACACTATCACAACCAAGAAATGGACAATGATACAACTGCGAGAGGTTATCCAGATCTCAACAGTTATACGTGATCTAGTGTGTCTATGTGTGTGATCAGTCTCATCACAGGTACCTTTGGGTAACCATCTCCATGATGAGAGGGGTGAAAAAATGGTTATGGTGATAGTACATAACATTTACAGGAAGGTCATTTGTTTGGACCGAACTCCTGCAATAGGCTCAACAGATCAAACCAAAATGGAGATACTCTTCTTGGATTTTTACATCATCAAGCCAAAATGAAGCTGTTTATCTGATCTTCCAAGAAATCAAGAGAGAGGGGAATTTGAAAAATCCCCAAACAGGCTAGTTTTTGCTGGCATGATAAGGAAGTTCCCTCTGCATTCACCTTTACAAAAACAGTCGCACTGTGAAATGACCAGTTGGCTTTGTGTTCTCGGTTTCTGCTTTTCACAGCCCCTTTTCTGCCTATAAAGCCAACCTCTTCTGCTCGCTGGAACACTCATTCTATTTTATTGAGTGTTGCCTGACTTTCAAATTGAAAATAAAAGCCATTTGTTGAATTTTTTGTACTAAATTTGGTGTAATTTTTTTTGACAGCTATAAAAGGCTAAATAGAGGGAGTTCTGTGGTGATGATATGGTTGACTGAATTTTTTTAAATGTAAATTGTTGAATTTGTTTCTATTTAATGTCTTTAAAACCTATTTAGAGTAAGGTTTATACTGTTGTCACTGATTTAAAATTCTCCATGGATAAAATCAGAATAAACAAGCAAGAACATGGTGACTTTAAAGGAATAATTTATCAAAATCACAGCCTACCATTCTCTTTTCAGATTGTCTTACCATTTAAATTAAAGTGTCTAGGGGGAAGAAGTATTTGACAACAAGTAGAATTCAAATGGCCTTTTGTGTTTGTTAACCTTATTAATTGCTTTAACATCCAAGTGCCTGCGTTTACTGGCACAGAAAATTCCTGTTATTTATTGCCATTTATTGTGGAAGACTTTGTTCTTTGTGTTTTTCAGCTCTGTTATTCTTAAGAGCCAGGAACTCTGACAGCTGCTGCCAGGCCTGTGCAGTTTGTTTAAAACAATAGGGAAAATTGCCTAGCAACCTCACATCCAGCTTCTGGTACCCTCCTGGAGATCACATTCCACACACTCTGCTCATCTCCACAAGCTCACAGGGGAAAACACACACACATACAGAAATACACGCACATACTATAATCAAAACTAGCCTGACTTTCAGTTTCTCTAAAAGATAATGTCCTTATTGTTCACAACTTATGCAATTCTCCGACATGCAGATGAGAGGTGGGTTGTTATAAACCCTGAAGAGATCATGAGGAGATTTACACAAATGAATTAGTTCTCCCTCCTTAAAGCTTACTGTTACAGATTTACTATTTAAAGACATGACTATGCAGCTTCCCTTGCTAATTTAAAAACAAAATATGCTCCTTATACTTTAATAAATATATATTGTACTCTAATAGGCATTATATATGTTGTCAATATTTTGACTAAGTTGTGGGAAATACAAATGTATTTTGAGTCAGTTTCAGAACGTGGCAAAGGAATGAAACAACATTGTTGAATGTTAGTAATAGCCAGGGAGTGTTAGGCTGCTTCTATTTTATTTCCTTCCCCTATATTCTAGTCTTGTGAATTGTGAGAAGAACATTATACCAGAGAGTTAAAGGCATAACTTCAACTCTGAAGTTTTGTTTGTTTTTCTTTGCCTGATAGTCATCTGCAAAATAGAAACTTACACTAAATGACCATTAAGGTCTCTTCTCATGTAAGATTCTGATACCACTGGCCAAGGGGAGGTCCCCAGACATCGGTGGGACCTGGACCCCAGCAGGAGTACAGGCCCTTGACATGCCATGAGAATAAATTCAAGGATGCATCAGAAAATAGCAAAAGTATGAAGATTTATTGCAAAGCAAAAAATACGCCGTCAAGAAAGGGGAGTGCGGGCATACTCGAGAGAGACACGTAAAAGGGGCTGCTATCTTTATGTGTGTGTGTGTGTGTTTTTAAACCAAGGAGTAGAAAATTTATGAAGAGTCCTGGAAAAGGTTAGAGACTTCTTGAAACTGTAGTGTCACCCATTTTTCCACCAAATATAGGTGTTCCCAGAACTGTCATGGCATTGGTGGGTGTGTGATTTGTATGTTAATGAGTGTTTAATAAGGTCCCACGTGAAACCTATGTCAAATCCAGCCCATGTTGGGTCCAGTCCATCTTAGCCAGCTTGGTCCACACTATTTTTCAGGGTTTTATCAGCCCTTAACTTCTACCGCTATTTCAACAATTTCCTTTTGCTAGTCATGTGAACCTGCTGCCCGGAATTTTCCATTCTCTTGTGACTACCCTGTATTATTCCTTTCGCAATTCATCACCTTATAAATGGCCTTCGTCTTCCAAGAGACTGTTTCAGGCGAAAATTGAGGAGAAGGAAAAATGGTTATGAGAGATAGAGTTTTTCCTTTCTTTTAAATATACCATTAGGCCCAACATTGTTACCTGTAAACCTGGAAGAGAAGAGTATGCCAGATGACCACAATCACTTATATGAACCAAATAAGATATCAGGTATGCAAATATGTACAACTCTTCCATATGATGATAAAAGTTATATAGATGCATATAACATTGATAAAGTTATGGAAAATGATTTGAGGACAAAAACAGTAAGAGACAGAAATTCCAGTGGAGGGGTCGGCAACTATAGCTTATGGACCAAATCCAGTCTGGTGCTTAAGTTTCATAAAGATAGATTTATTCTACTACTAGGTTGGTGCAAAATAATTGTGGCTTTTGTCATGACTTTGAATGGCAAAAACCGCAATTACTTTTGCACCAGCCTAATATAACATGCCCCTCATTTACATATTGTCTGTGGCTGCGGTCCTGTTACAGCTGTAGATTTAAGTAGTTTCAACAGAGGCTGTGTCTCACAAAGATGAAATGTTTACTATTTGGCCTTTTATAGAAAAAGTTGGTTGATCCCTGTTGTAAGGTTTGAAAAATGTTGCCCTGTTTATTTAGGCTTGAAACTAATCAACTCAACCAGGGTATATGCATATCAATGAAAGAGAAAAAGATATTAAATGTTCTAGATACACTATTATTTCAATATAGCAAATATTCAGAAAGTAATTTAGGATGGAATTTGATTAAAAGGACTGATATGTTTATCATTAGGTTTTTTTTTAAAATGAATTAACTATTATCTTTATGGTTTCTCATGCATGTATGGTCAAATACTCAAAAATTGTTTGGAAATGTCACAGTTACTTTATTTGAAATTTAATGTCTATTCTGTGAATGTTACATAAACATTTGGAGGCCCTCCAGAAACAAACAAATAGAACACACTTACATTGAGCAAAATGTGGAATTCAAGGGTTTGGATTTCCTCCATATCATTGATATTGATAAAAGTCAGTGTCATGATTGTAAATCATGATTGTAAATACAACAGACATGTAAAGCTGATCACTTTACATTGTGATGGACTTTACATGCACATTACTAGGATTAGATAAGCACTGTATGATTGCATAATCTTGCGACATTCATTCTGAAGTGGCTAGCAGAATATTTGAAATGCAAGCACAGAAACATGTTAAATAAATGGAGAAGAGAACATTAGTTTATGGAGTGTTGCTTCTCAGTTGAATGCCTTCCACCCACCATCCTAAATAAGAAAGAATAAAGGGATACAGTTTTATTTTGCTAGAAATTTCCTGAACAGATAATGTTTACCCTTTAAGAATATAGTTTAGGTTAAGAGTTCATCTCCTGATATGCAAGGAATATTTCTGTAATTTAACAGAAAGACTCATCACTGAGTAACAGTTACAACACAGTTTCATTGACATGAAATTAGAAAACATTATTTGAAGAGCAAAGAAGGGCAAGTATATCCACCTTTTTTCTACCAATTTTCAGGTATTACAGAATCTCCTGGGCTATCCAGTTACTGCTCAAATTGCCTGTTAACATGATAAATTATATTTCAATACAAGATGACTGCAAGAATATGATGAAGAACTGGTGTGAAGAGAAAAGAGTGGTGAAAGGAAAATTCAAATCAAGGAGAAAGGAAGGAAAGAAACAGAGTAGAGGGCACAGAATTGCACTACACAAGTAGAAATAAACAAGTCAAGGTTAAAACTTTTATTCATGTGCTATGGTCTACATGAAAAATATATTTTGTTAGACTGGTGGGAGAACATGGGGACAGAACAGCAGGAAAATTAAAGAAAGTAATTACAGGTTGTGTGGGATGATGATACCTCACTTCGGTATTCAATTACCAGCTGGTGTTCGCTATGGCAAGTGTTGTTTAATCAGCTATAACCATTTATGCTTTGGTATTGACTCTAGTCACATACGCTTTTTATCTACTGCTGAATATTGAAGTTACTTTTGTAACTGTAGATATCCTCAAATCTGATCTCCAGTTGCTGTTGAAATTTGGTCAACATAGTCTCCGTGATGGTGAACACTTACTAGGTCTTATTTTCTCCTTTAGTCAACTGTCAAGTCACCTGGTGACTGGGGCCTGAATTTCATGTCCTTTTGATCTTGAATCTGCTACCTGTCTGGTTTTGATTCTACCCAGCTGCCCATATTCAGGCACACTGCCTTCCATGTTTTCCTTTTGCTGCCATCTACTGGAAAACCAATTACTTTATCTCAGACCCTCACTGAAAACTTGCTTGAAAATGTTTTGTTCACTTTACTTTTTAAAAAAAAATAAAATAAAGCTCCCAAGGGAATTCATTTTGTAAATTCTATATAATATTCCTTTAAAATTTTTTTTTGCTGTGTATATTTAAAGTATACAGCATGATTTTATAAGATCCAAGGTAATTCTGATGCCCTGTAAGTTTGGGAACTACTAGTCTAATACTCCAGATATAATATCACATTCCTGAAAAGTATGATTAAATGTAGGTCATATCACTTTTGATTCATCATATTTTTGCGCATTCTTGCTTCCTTGTGCTATTAATTTTTGTTCTAAAGACGTATCCTTTTTTTTTTATTTTACTTTAAGTTCTGGGGTACATGTGAAGATCTTGAAGGTTTGCTACGCAGGTATATACATGCCACGGTGATTTGCTGCCTCCATCCCCCCATCACCTACACTAGGTATTTCTCCTAATGTTATCCCTTCCTAACCTCCCCACCCCCCAACTACTTAATGCATTTCATCAGCTAAAGCTGGGTCAGTTTTCCTGGAAGTCAACATACTCAAGCTGATCGATCCGCTCTCATATCTAACCTGTCTAATCATACTGCAAGTAACTAGGGGCAAGAATTCTAGAAGCCTTGAAATCAAATGGCCTTAAACATGAGATGGTAAAATATTTTTTTTCTTTCTGTTAATTTTACTGAACATGTATTTTTTTTTCCCCTAATGTACGCGTTTTGCCACATTCCCAGGGACCTGCTCTCTGGTTACAGAATACTTACTAACACTAGGCTCATATTAGCAAAGAGGCCAGTTTCCATGTAGAGTTTATATAAAAGAAGCAAGTTAACATGGGCATTGGAGATAGACAGACTTAACATTTAACTCTAACATCAACATTAATAAACAGTATTAACGAGGAAAAGTTAGGTATTTCAAAGTCTCAGTTTCATACCTTTCAACTTGTGCTTATATTTTATTTAATAAAATTTGTGATAGACTATTTAGGTCAAATTATGTTAAAGCAAAGTGAAATCACCCCCTTCATCTTTTTCTAAGACATAGTTCTGTTCTATGACATCATCTCTGTTTTCATTTCTCTTTCCAGTTTAGGCAAATTCTTTGTCTATAGAGGATGATGATTCACGTACGTCATCGGCTAACTGGACACAAGCCAAAGAAAAAAACAGAATCTGTAAGTAAAATGGAAAAAGCTCCCTCTCAGGTTCTTTGGTGCAGAGAGAATAATTGTGTCATTTTTTAAAACCATTAATATGCAATGTAAGGGAACTTGCATTTCAGTGATTTATGCCATACCTCCAGGTTTTGATTTTAAGCTTTAAAGAGCCATGTTTAAATCATCAGAAGAGACATAGCCGATCAAGTTGAAAGAAGCCAGTTTCTAAGAAAAGCTCATTAATGGACTCTAAACCTAGTGACATTTGTCAGCAATGTTGTTCTTTCTATTCCTTTGGCAAACACAGCGCTGAAAGTGCTTGACGATAATTACAGAATACATCTATAATTGAAAACGAAATGCTTGCGTATTTGAATGGTTACTGGTACTCTTATCCTATGTACGCTCCCTTGAAAAATCCTGTTGAATGTTTGCCACCTTGAATCAGGACCCACTTTATGTCGAGCAGATTGATTTACCCTTACAATTCCAACACATTAATAAACTTGGTCAACAAAGAAGGTAAGATGGCAACTGTAAAGATTTAGACTCAGAATTTATTGGATATTGTTTTTTATCAATGTAAATAACTAGAATAAAGTTTAAATGCTACAAATTAAAATGTTTTCATGATAAGGTTAACGCTTTCCTTGAATTCTGATATCATTTCTGCACAATTATCTTATTCAAGTACATTGTGAAGATAGTCCATATCCTTCCAATGAGGACAAGAGTTAAGAGAATTTATTAAAATGGGATAAAGAAAGCGAAAAAAAAAATCTTGATTTCTGAGTCTTTCAAATGTTTTTATCTTTTGCATCCCTTTAAATTATTTAAACTCAATGTCTCAGTCTGTTTGAGCTGCCATAACAAAATACTAGAGATTGGGTGGCTTAAACAGCAGATATTTATTTCTCACAGTTCTGGAGGCCGGAAGTTCAAGAACAAGGTGCCAACCGACTCAGGTCCTGGTGAATGAATGCTCTCTCTCGGACTTGCAGGTCTTGCAGATGGTGACCCTTCTTGCTATGTCTTCTGGTGGCAGAGTGAAAGATAAAGAAAGCTCTCTGGTATCTCTTATAAGAACAAGCACATTAATTCTATTGGAGCAGGGCTCCACCCTTATGACTTCATGTAACTTTAATCACCTCTTGAAGGCCCTGTCTCCAAAGATGGTAATATTTGGGGTTAGGGCCTCAACATAGGGTGGAATGCCTTGACCATAACACAAAACTCAGAGAAAAAAACCTGTGCTAGTTACAACTTTTTTCTAAAATGTTAGAAATTTGTTTCTTGGAAAAATAAAATAAAACGTAAGAAAATCACTAAAAATCAATATGTTAAAAACTATAATAAGGAAATTTATGTGCTTTGGTTTTCAAATGTTGTTTCTATCATTTTAGGAGAAAGAGAACACTCAAAATACATGTAAGGCTAATCTGAAAATATTTAAATTAAGATATTTGAAATTAAGCCACTAGCAAATAAGAAGTAAGAAGGCAGACATAGATTGTCATAATTTCAAGATATCAACAGATATGAATAGATGGCTCATTTGAAATTAGCAGAACTTAAATTGCTTTATTATTAGCACAGAAATTTCACATATATTATCTAATTTCATCCCACAGTATTTCTCTAAAAATAAAAAAAATAAGTAGAAGTATTATTTCCTACTCTCTTGAAGAAAGTAGTCTAAAATTATCATGAATTTGTTAAAGTTCCATTAATATGTGGGAACTTATCAAACCATTAGGATAACTATTTAAGTAAGTCTTCTAACTCTAAATACTATTATCTTTATTTGCTGCATTTTGTTAATACCTTTAAGATTGGGAAATCCAGCTAAGTAACTTTCAATCAAATTAAGGATAGTTATTTATTCAGCTAGTTAGCCACCAAATTATTGCTTAAACTGTTAATCTTATCCTGTGTTTTCACTAAGACCTCTTCTCCTCTCCTTACTTTTTAAATTCTTACTCTAATTCATCTTGTTAAGTGAATAAAACATTTTTCCTCTTCAAAGGGAAATACAGAAAACCTGTAAATGATTTTATTTGCTTTTAGCCATAAATTACTGTGTGTGTGACTTACTATCAATTATCTTTCTTTAAGGAATGCTATACATCTGAAGTACTGCTATAGTTCCCTGGAATTACTCCATAAATGACTCTTTTTGGTGCTTACAACCTCTTATCTGCACAGCACTCATCACTCAGTGCCAGGGCAGTGGATTTGCACCAAAATTATTTGCAGCTATGAACAGAACCCTCTTTGTTTCTGTTTAAATCATTACATCAAGCTTGTCCTGTCTGTGCACCGGAATGAGTTTTAACATAAAGATGGAGAGATTTTAAATGCAATTTGAAAACAATGCTGGAAAATGGCTTTGTGACTTATTGTTTAAACCAAGGACACATTTAAGATATTTAATTAAACCAAAGAATAGCCAAGCTGTAGAATTAGGAAGAAGGAAAAAAAGGCAAAATATATTTGTACCCATTCAAAAGTCTGAAACATAACATTTTGTAAATATGTATTCCTTTGACTTGATTTCACCTTTTAAATGAATCTTCTTTTAGGAATGCAATGCTTGTCTGGGCTCCACTAAAATTCATTCCTAGAGTACGAATAGAGTACTTTTTCCCATTATAAGTTGCAGGCTTCCTTCTTTCAGCTGAACCTAATGAAAATAATAGCTTATTTCTGTTGTGGAGAGCCAGTGCCCATGGTTGTGGTCAAAGATCTGGGGATGGGAGGTTGTTAATAAAAGTACAGAAAACTCCTAGGTATTCTCAGTTATAAGTGCAAGAGAAGTGAACTCATGAATTTATATGGAGAGGGTTCTATAAGGCTACTCCAATTAAGCAATTGAGCATAAGAAATTAGTAGATGACATTAAATTACACCACAAACTTTTTCTTAGAGCAAAAGCACTATAATAAAGAGGATACATGTTGTATATTGAAAGGTTAAAACCAAAGAAAGTGCATAAATCTAAATTTTTTAATCTTTCCTAATAAAGTTAACAATTTTTCTTAGTGTTAAAATATACTGTGGTAATAAATAAATCATGAATCTATGTAAGTATTAAGTCTTTGCCTAATTAATAAAAACCTTCCAGAAAATAATTTTTAAAATTAGATTGATCATTTCTTTTCAACTATCTTACTAAATTTGACTTTTAGCAATTTAGTTAAGAAATGTTTTTAAAAGCACAAATTTTAGAATGTGAAAAAAAATGAACTGGGTGAGGGTAGGGGAGCATTTTCTGAATAATAGATGAATTACACCACACAAGTAAATATAGAAAGTTGGTTTAGATCCCGTTGGCATTTTAGGCTCCTTAAAGATGTTTGAAGGGAATGTCAATGTAAAAATAATAAATACAATAATAAGATGGTAAAATCATTGCTTTGACTTCCTGCTCAGTGGGAGTGTGAAAACTGGACTTTTTAGGCAGCAGATGAGAAAGGGATTGATTTGGGGCTTTGAAGTGAAATAGCATCGCCAGAAAGTTGTGCCATGGAAGCCACAGTGTCTAGGGTGGGCTCAATAAAACATTGTGGATAAGGATATATATTATGGGAAGGATCTAGAAAAGTTAGTATCGGAATATTTGAGCCATGGCTCACGGGCAAGGACCTACCATCTGGAGAACAGGATGATACAACGGGAGATGCCAAGGAAAAAGTTGAAAGGAAATGGAGAAAATATAAAAATATTTCTGGGTCCAACAAGTAGGCAGAGACTCGATCATGGAAAATAACAGTTTGTTTAAAAACTATCAAAATTTATTTGGTAAAAAGTTAAACTATGAAGGAAAAAGTGTCAAAGTTCCAGTCATGAATAAACTATGGTTAATTAAAGAAAGAAGTGCTTCCATAAAAATCACATTGGTTATCTTGTCATATGCATTTAACATTACATTTACTTTAAGAATCTATTTACTCTACTATCTTATATTGACTACCTGGGAACTGAATTGCTTCTTTGTTGTGTGGCGCCATCATAATGTTTTCTCTTTCTTGAAAATAGAGTAGCTACATAGCTACATTTAAAATAAAAACAACATCCCAGAAAAAAGTGAATATGGTCAGATCAAAGTGAATGAAACTAGTTAAGACTGTTTCACATGCAGGTCTGCTGAAGCTGAGCTTTCCCCGCTGCTTGCAGGACTAATTTGGTAATCTGTTCATGGCAGCCAGGTGGTCTCTAAGCAAAAGTTTCACATTCCTTTCTAATGGGTTAGCCTTCCAGCCTATAGCAATATCAGATGCCTTTTAAATCAAGCAAAGATAAGTGATATGTTAAAGAAAATTACCTGTAATGTCTTGGGTTTAGCATAGATTTTGTCCTTTTGTCCTTTGATAACTGAGAGCAGTTAATGATGCTGTCACTGTTTCTGACCTAATATTCTGAATGAAGAAATTAAAAAGAATCTTAAAATAAATTATTTAAAACTCTAGATTATTACAATATTGATGCTCACTGGAGCCTTAAATGTGATGTTAATGGTTACTTCAAAATTATTTGAGTTGATTAACTTAAAGAAATTGAATGTTCTACCATTAAATATATTTGTTTGAAACTTTTCTTCTTAAGGACAGTCCTGTATGTGCTGGTTTACTTTTCTTTTTATTACATATAATTATTTCTTCTTGAAAATTTTGTCTTATTTAAAAATTTATTTATTTAAGGAATTTGTTCTTACCAACATGAGAGTTATTTAACCATTTGCGTGTATAATCTACTTTCATACAAAATAAAATGACAAATTTTGTGGTGGTGCCTTGGCTATGTAGTATGCTGATATCAAATACTAGACATCAAAGATAAGGAAAAAATAAGAAAATATGTGTGAGTGTGTCCGTATAAACATACAAGTCCCCAAAAGCTAAACAATAGGCTTAATTATTTTTACCCCAGTCTTGGCTGAATCAATATCATCCAATTGACTATTTGGGGTAAACACAATGTCAAGCCATAGTCTCAACACTCATTTTGGCTCCATGGAGCAGTCAAATCTGACTCCGGTTCAGATTACGTCCACTGGTTTATGGAGTCCTCTCCTACTGCAGAATATGTTAACCAAACCTAAGCCTATGTGAAAGTTACCAGAATAAAAATGGACTCACTTGTGTTTAAAATATCCCGGCAAATGGATCCATGGAAGGCCATGAAGAAAGGATTCTCACGCATGACTGATAACAAAAACTATCACAAAAAAATCTTCAAAAACCACAATGGTATTAGTCTGTTCTCATGCTGCTAATGAAGACATACCAGAGACTGGGTAATTTATAAAGGAAAATGTTTAATTGACTCACAGTTCCACGTGGCTGGGGAGACCTCACAATCATGGCAGAAGGTAAATGAGGAGAAAAGTTGCATCTTACATGGTGACAGGCAAAAGAGCTTGCACAGGGGAACTCCCATTTATAAAACCATCAGCTCTCCTGAGACTTACTCACTACCAGGAGAACAGAAATGGGGAAACTGCCTCCATGATTCAATTATCTCCACTTGGACTCACCCTTCACATGTGGGGATTATTACAATTCAAGGTGAGATTTGGGTTGGGACACAGCCAAACCATACCAACAACCTTGCAAAAGGCCATCACAACCAAACACAAAATATACTTTGGCAAAAACATCTGCCCAACAAATGCCTGTTCAAACTTGAATTGGTGCCACCTTTGTTATTGGTCCTTATAGCCAAGAATAATGATCTCAAAACAATTGTTACCCTCCTCATTTTTCCTTTAAAAACCTTTGTCTTGCTTTACCTACTTGAACATGCAGATAGTTTACTATGAATACATACTTCCATTTCAATACCTTATTCTTTGAATAAATATCATTTTCTTTTAGGGAGCCTCTCCCTGTTATTTAGGTTGACACCTAAAAGTTAGTTCATCCAAATAAGACAGTGGTACAAATTTCTTTCTCCATACCACACAGTATTCTTTTTACTGCCTTTGCAATATTTTATGCATAATGAATTTTTATATCTCCAGCACTCATATAGTTACAGATCCTTCCTTAGTTGAATTTGGTGTAACACTAGGCTCCTGAAAGTTTGGGTTCTATGGTGGATCTTACGTAATCTAAGAGCTCTAACTTAAAGTGCCAGTACCGTAGTCATTAGAGTTCTTTACTAATATTCTGTTTTCTAACTTTTGGAGCATCTGGCAGAATTATGTTTCTTCCCTTTTGTAGATGTGCTTTGCTATGATTTGCTCTGGCCAATGAAATGTTAGCACAAGGGAACTGTCTTAAAACTTTCAACAGAAGTTTTAAGAGTCAGTTTGTTCTTCACTGTTTTCCCTTTTCTGTCTCCATGATTATTAGTGTCTCATCAGCTTGAGTCCTACAACGAAGATGGCAGATGTAGAGCAGACAAGTAGTATGAGTGAAATTTAAATTTATTATGTGTTATCCTCTGAGATTCAGAATTATAATCTCAGGATCTGGCTATCCTGACTGTTGGAATTGAACAATTAAGACTTGAAATTTATTTCCAGACTAAGAAAATGTTTATAGTAGAAAAATATGATAGTGATATAAACAGCTTTTTTTAAAACATGAAAACTATGTTTTCCTCAAAAGGTGATTCCTCTAGAAACAGTACTTTCCATATTGACAGGTTCATAACCAGATACAGGTTCAGCCACAGGAATTGCCTATGACTGACCACATTTTTCCTTAATAATGACAGCTTCATATAAGTCAAAGTAGAAAATGTCTTAATGCTATCACATTATCTTTGTGTATTAAAGAGAACCACCCATTGTTTTTTAGTGAGCTAAATGTTACATATAAATAAGATTACTCAAATTTAGTGTTTGCTTAGAGTTGAATTTCATTTCATAAATGACTTACGTTGAGGCCATTTTAAAGTTAGGCAAAACAACACAGTATGATTAGAAAACATTTGCCTTTTGTAGACATGATCTAATGCATTTTTTAAAGCTTTTGTTTTTTAACATGTTAATGGATGGTTGCCGCAGGACACATTCTCAAGGGTAGAGACAGCATTTATTACATTTAAAATACTGTGACTGAGGCTGTTAAGTTGGCTTTTACAGTTTTGCCAATGAAAAATAAGATCATTAATTAGCCAATATGGCTTACTATGCTAAAGAGAGATTACAAAATGATTAAAATGTAATTTTTCATTTTCAGAACGACAGTATTGCCAGTAAAAGGAAACACATAAAATATTTTACTATTACTCAGCTTTTTAATTATTGAAATACTATTTCATTAAGGACAACTAAAATCTACCTTGTTGAAACACCTCACAAGAGGGGCACTCAAAATTGTTTCATTAGTTTACTGCCCTTGGTTTCTAAACTATACCAAAATAAAGTCAAATTTGATGTTCTAGTTCCACATGCTTTCTAAAAAAGTTAAAGGATTACTTATAAAACTTTAGAATTTCCAGATGTAAAATCTCATAAAGCTCTTTGGATATCAAACGCTGTAGCATTTACCAAACATTTTGATGAGTTCAGTATAAATGAATCAGTAACAGAAGAATTACATTTCTTCACAAATACACAAGAGCTGAAAAAATTAGGAAAACAGGCCTTGGCAGTATTCGGTTGGGTTTTGTCATATCCAAAGGGTTTTAAAACTGTGTTTTGAAGTTCTCCTGAAACCAAAACCTCAATATTTTTTAAGAAAAATTTTGATCATCATTTGTTATTAATCCAAACTTAATACTGTTTCCAAGTTCTATTGGTGGTAAACAAAGAGTGGCTCAGACCAGAACTACAAATTCACTTTTATAAATAATTTTTATGGCATTAAGAACTTCATTACACCATTTTCCTACAATGTTTTCTAAAGTTATAAAAATTAAAAGCAAAATTTCAGTAAATAATAAAAACCAAAATAGACAACAAATTAACTCCACAAGTTCCTATATTTTCTCAGATTATAGCACTTTTGTATAATATCTAAGTAATATTTTCAATGTCCTAGGCCAAAAATCTCTAACCATTTCAATTAACAAGTGGTTAGGGCTACACAACTTAATAATCATTAATATCCCAGCAACTTAGTAGACATTTGAAAAAGTGCTATACATAAAGGAAAAATTAATATTTTTATTTTTCCTTTAAACAACATTTGATAATGGGTTATGGGTATCAGTAATGTACTATACAACTTCTTAATCTTTGAAACTTAATTGGAAAATGTCAACTTTATTTCCTATTTTATGTTTATTTTCTAACAATATTTGGCTTTTATTGGAGACGATGGAAACCCTATGCTCAAAAACATGTAAGATTATTGAGAAGATTGTGTCATAATCCAATTTTGGAACTATTTTGAGCTCGTAGTTTAGATAGTGTCCAAGAGATGTTGAATGTTTCCATTTTTGTTTGAAAATTTAAAATACACCATGGCACCTATGTAAGTCACTGTGGCACCCCAGGGTGTCTCAGTAAACATTTCAGGAACTATGAGTTTTATCAATTGCATTAAGTTACTAAAAATCAAATAAATAAATTTTTGTTACGTTAGCCACATTTTGAAGGCTCAATAGCCATAGCAACTCATGCTACCATATTGGACAGCACAAATATAGATCCTTTCCATCAATACAGAAAGTTCTATCCAACCATATCAATCAAACTGACATGATTTGCTGAATAAATTTGATGCGGAATTTATGAATTTCAGCACAAGTAACAAGAAAAACTGAGTGTACTGATACTGAAAAACTACAAGAAAAGCAGGTGTGGAGAGAATACCAGGAGATCAGTTTGGGAAATGTTAAATATATCTTTTAGGCATCTCAATAAAGATCTCAAACAGGCAATTAGATATATGAGACTAGATCAAAGGGAGAAGTCCAAGTTGGATTGCCAAACCCAAGTTTTACTATGTGCCAGGCACCCTTTTGAACACTTGAATAACCCATCCAATTTTCACAAAAACCTTATAAGCTAAGTACTATAATCCCCATTTAATATATGAAAAAACCAAGGCACGGAGAAAGATATTTCATATTAATAGGATAAAATCTGAGTTGTGAGAAGCTGTCTCTTCCACTACAGGAAATGAATCTGTGTCTTAGTTTGGGCTGCTGTAATAAAATATCATAAATTGTGTGGCTTAAGAAAATAAGAAGAAATTTATTTCTTACATTTCTGGAGTCTGGGAAGTTCAAAATAAGGCACCAGCACATTCAGTATCTAGTGAGATCCCACTTCCTCACAAAGCTCCTTCTTGCTGTTTTTTCACATTATAGAAGGAATGAGCAATCTGTTGCTGGTATAAGGGTACTAATCCCATTCATGAGAGCTCCACCCTCATGATCTAGTCACCTCCCAAAGGCTCCATTTCCTACACCATCATCTTGCGGGTAAAGATTTCAACATAGGAATTTCTTAAGGGTGGGAAAGTCGGGACACAAGCATTCAACCACAGTGGCTATTTGCAAAAATAAAGCCAAAGTAAAAGAAGAAAAATGAGAGATGGAAAAAAAAAGAAGAGAGAGATTCTGATTCTTTCAGCATTCTTCTTGATTCAGGGAGTTAAATCCAAGTACTAACCAACCGTATGTAACAATGAAGTCACTTTTTAGCTTAAGGTAAATGTCTTAAGTAACACAATTTATGGGCATTTTGCCTTAATCTTAGCATTACAATATATGTATAAATTATATGATATTTTATTTTGTCTATAACACAATTACTCCTAGAAATAATTTTAAAACCAAACCTGTTCTTTCTCCTAGCTTATGTTAAACCTAACCTTTAAAATATTTCATAAAGAAATCTTACCTCTTTTTGTCTGTATTATTATTTACTATGTATTATCATTAAAATCTTTATTTTTCTCACATAAACTTACTGAGTTGCAACTTAGATTTATAAAAGTGCATGAAGTGTTAGCCTACAGTTGAAAAAGTGAAAATACCTATTAGTTTACAGTTTCATAAAGTGAACATACTCATGTATTCAGCATACAGATGAAAAAGCAGAACCCCTCTCATACGATACAGTGCAATTATTATCCCTTCCACTACCAAGGATAACTATTATCTTGAAATCAAACAACAGTAAGCTTCTCTAGCTAGTGTTTAAATGCTATGTAAATAGAATTACATAGCCTACAGCCTTTTGTGTCTAGTTTCCTTTACTCAACATATTGTTAAGTATGTTGCAGTTTGTGGATTCTTGTGCTCCCAATTCCTTTCCTACCACTGTCCTTCTATTCCTGTCCCAAAGTGGGGAAGGAACTAGAAGAAAAACGGGAACAAAACACAAATCACTGGCCCTTAGCAGTTGGCACATGTTACAAATTCCTTCCTTAGGTCTCATAATCCTGAGTGGCCCTCTCCATCTCTATTTGGGCTTTTAGATCTGCCACCTGAGTCATTTCTTTTTCATGAAAGGTAACACTTGTTCTCAGCTGAGTAATTTTATCATGTGGCTTACTGGCAGTATAACTGTGGGAGCATAAGCAAGTCCACCAATCTCTTTTCACTATGTACTGTCACCTTGTGGGCCTCCTGTGAATTTTATTGGGGTTTATTCCATTAGACAAAAATATTTCTCACAAATTTCTTAAAAGCCCTTAAGCTTCTCTTTAAAATGTCTTTTAGTGACCAAAAACTCCTCTGGGGAACTGCCATGGATCTTTCTGATAGCTTGCCCAAAGATGTTACAGTCACACTCTCAGATTCATCTCTAGGTCATGCTTTTTAGTAATACCCTGAAATTAATCAGAAGTTACATCCTAATTTTAGCATCACTTGAAAATTAAAGATGTCAAAAATTTCCCAAACCATCAAGTTTTGGCTCCTTATTTTCAACAATCTTCCTCTCAATGTCATGCTCCCCTTACCATAGACAGGAAGAAGAAATCAGGCAGCACCTTCAACATGTTGCTTGGAAATCATTTTAGCTACATCACACAGTTCATTAGACACACTTTGTACATTTCACGTTCCTGCAGGGAATCGTGTGGGTAAACTTTCTGTTGCTGCAAATTGAAGATTCCCCTGTCCTCCCGTTTCCAATAACATCTTGGTAACTTGTTTTTGAGCTCTCTCTGACAGCATCTTTAAAGTCCAGACTTCTACTAACAGTCTGCTCAAGGCAATTTAGGCTTTCTCTAATGAGCTCCTCAAAATAACTTCAGCCTCTTTCTTTTGCCTGGATAGAAAGCCACTCCCACATTTTTAGCCACTCCCATATTTGTATGGCAACACTCTTACTTCTACGTACCGAAATATGTATCAGTTACCCATTGCTATGTAAAAACTTACCTCAACAGTTAGCCACTTAGTTCAACAGACATTTACTATCTCATATTTTCTGTAGATCAGAATCTGGGCATAATTTGACTGTGTTCCTTTGGCTGAGTTTCTCAAAAAGTTTCAGTCAAGGTGTTGGACAGGGCTAGGTCATCTCAAGGATTTTTTTTTTTTTTTTTTTTTATATGGAGGTGTCTCACTCTGTCACCCAGGCTGGAGTGCAGTGGCGCAATCTCGACTCACTGCAACCTCTGCCTCCCAGGTTAAAGCAATTCTCTGCCTCAGCCTCCCGAGTAGCTAGAATTACAGGAGCATGCCACCACGCCAAGCTAATTTTTCCATTTTTAGTAGAAACGGTGTTTCACCATCTTGACCAGGCTGGTCTTGAACTCTTGTCCTAGTGATCCACCTGCCTCGGCCTCCCAAAGTGCTGGGATTACAGGTGTGAGCCACTGCGCCTGGCCGATCTCAAGGATTAATTCCTCAATACAGTTACGTGGCTCAAGAAAAATAACAGTCAACACAATCAACATTTCTTGAAAAAATTGCTAATGACTCCTTTAAAAGACTCTGATAGTATATTCTAGAAGGAGAGTCCTAATGTCTGGACTACTTTAGCAAAATGTGCTTGGTCTTTTTAAGTTTGTATCTGGTAAGCAAAACTTGTATCAATGGATGTATGGCATAGGGCTCCTAGGAAAATGTCACATAAGCTATGTAACTTTCAGAGTATAAAATGGAAATATTTAAAAATCAAAACAACTTGGCTATGATCTGATTGCTTGTGTTACCCCCATATTTATATGCTGAAATTCTCTTCCACACCCCCTCCACTCACCTCCTCCACCAATGTAATGGTATTAGGAGATGAGGCCTTTGGACAGGTGATTAAGTCATGAGTGCAGAGCCCTCACAAATGGTATTAGTGCCTTATAACATAGGCCCCAGAGAGCTTATTTAAATGTTCCACCATGTGAAGGAACAATTCACAAAACAGAAAGCTGGCTTTCACCGGGCATCCAATATGCTAGTACCTTGATCTTGGACTTTGCAGTTCCCAGAATTGTAAGAAATTAAATTTTTGTTGTTTGGAGGTTACCCAATCTATGACATATTTTATAATAGCCCAAATGGACTAAGGCAAACTCCCTTTCCTGAGTAAGCGTATGCAGCTTACAGATCTCACATGTTATTCTGTACCAGTGTATAGTGAGGTGGCAAAAAGAAGGATGTGAGAACCAGTGTTGATTCTTCCTGCATTTCCTGTGTCTTGCGATTACTGGTATTCTTAAAATAATTAGTAAAACTTAGTAAGATCTCTTGTTTTCCTAAATTGTGATTTGACTATCTGCTCTTCAGTTTATCTTAGGAACTACCCAAAAATAAATAAAACCTGCAAAATAAAGCAGCGAAACCAAATTCCCTAATGATATTAGAGGTGTGTTCAAGAACAAAGACTTTATTTGACTTTCTGTGTGTGTGTGTGTGTTCTTAAATGTATGTACAGAGTATTTGAATACATAAAACTTAGAAATTTATAATTTTTAAATTTAAAAGTCAAATAAAAAGCTAAGAAAAAATGTAAGAGCTTTGTACACAAAGAAAACCTTTAATACCAATTAACTTTAAAATGGCAATTTCTTTAGTCGAAAATTAAAAGAGAGGAAAAAAAAATATGTGACCAGCAACTGGGAAAAAAATGAAACATAGATGGCACAAACACAAATTTAAGAAACATGTAACTATTTGTATCCATAGATATTATAGAAGTTTTTCCCGAGGGATAATGCCCAAAATTTTCTAGGGAAACCAATGCAGGCTCAAAGTGACAAACTTGCAGCCAGCATCATACTGAATGGAAAAAAGCTGAAAGAAGTCCCCTTAAGAAGTGGAATAAGACAAGGAAGGGTGCCCAGTCTCATCGCTCCTATTCAACATAATACTGGAAGTCCTAGCCAGAACAATCAGGTAAGAGTAAACAAATAAAAGGAATCCAATTGAAAAATGGAAGTCAAATTATCTCTGTTCACAGACGACATGATCTTATACGTGGAAAATCCTAAAGATTCCTTCAAAAGACTCCTAGACCGAATAAACAACATCAATAATGTTTTAGGATGCAAAATTAATGCACAAAAATCAATTGCACAAAGCTCAAACTAAGAACCAAATCAAGAACTCATTCCCATTTACAATAGCCACACACACACACACACACACAAATATGTAGGAATGCATTTAACCAAGGAGGTGAAAGACCTCTATAAGGAGAATTACAAAACAGTGCTGAATGAAATCAGGGATGACACAGACAAGTGGAAAAATATCCCATGCTTATGAATAGGAAGAATCAATATCATTTAAATGACCATATCACCTAAAGTAATCTGCAGATTCAACAATATTCTTCTCAAATTACCAACGTCAATTTCACATAATTAGAAAAATCTATTCTAAAATTCATATAGAACCCAAAATGAGCCTGAATAGTCAAAGCTACCCTCAGCAAAAAGATCAAAGCCAGAAGTATTACATTACCTGACTTCAAACTACACTGCAAGGCTATAGTAACAAGAAAAGCATGATAATGGTACAAAAAGAAAAACACATAGATCAATGCAACACAATAGAAAATCCTGAAATAAAGCTACACACATAGAACCAACTGATCTTCAACAAAGTGACCAAAAATATACAGTGAAAGGCCATCCTGTTCAATAAATGGTGCTGCAAAACTGGCTAGCCATATGCAGAAGAATAAAACTGGATCATCCCTATTTCGCACCATATACAAAAACTAAGTCAAGACGAATTAAAGATTCAAATATAAGAACTCAAAGTATAAAAATGTTAGAAAAAAAGCTAGGAAAAACTATTTTGGACATTGGCCTAGGGTAAAGGACTTTTGACCACAATCTCAAAAACAAATGCAACAAAAACAAAAATATAGGACTTAATTCAACTAAAGAGTTTCCTCAAAACAAAGAAATAACCAACAGAATAAACAGACAACCTACAGAATGAGAGAAAAGATTTGCAACTATACATCCAGCCAAGGGCTAATATCAGAATCTATAAAGAAGTTAAGCAAATCAGCAAGAAAAAAAGCAAATAGCCACATTAAAAAGTAGGCAAAGGACTGGAACAAACACATCTCAAAAAGAGACATAAAAGTGGCCAAGAAACATATAAAAAATGCTCCACATCACTAATCTTCAGAGAAATGCAAATCAAAACCACAATAGATACCATCCACACCAGTCAAAATGGCTATTATTTAAAAATCACAAAGATAACAGACAGTGTCAAGAATGCATAGAAAAGTGAACTCTTACACAGTTGGTGGTAATTTAAATTAGTTCAACTCCTACAGAAAACAGTGTGAAGATTTCTCAGGGAGCTAAATATAGAACTACCATTTGACCCAACAATCCTGCTATTCTCTACCCAAAGAAATAGATATTATTTTACTAAAAAGACACATCCACTACAGAGGTAGAGTCCAGAGCACTGGCTAAAACAGTATTCAGTAGTCTAAACAAGACTGAGTCAGGTTTTAGGTATCAGACTGTATGTACAAACATACAATAAATAAACTATACAACTTTTTAAAGTAGTTTAATAAACTCCACGAAATAATAGCAGATGCATTGAAATATTTACATAATTTGATTTTCAAATCTCTCATTCAAATAAAAGGGATAAAAATAAAATTTCTGCTATTAAGGTAGCAGAACCTCTTTCCTGAAATGGATCAGTAAAATAAGATACTTCACTTGAGAGGAACTAATTTATGTTTAAGAGGTATTCATAT